>JAVQKC010057928.1:0-21889 GCA_036025475.1 Philypnodon macrostomus
TTAATCGAAGATGTACCAAACTCAATCCAGTTCTGCATCTTCATGATATGTACCTGTGTGCAACAGTTGAAAAAGATCCAGCAAAGACTTTTTGAGTTATTGCGTTCACAGTTTTGGCGTTATTAATTAATTACTGAATTAATATTCATCGAAGAAGTACCCAAATCGATACAGTTCGGCGTCTTTATGGTATGTACCTGTGTGCAAATGTTGAAAATGATCCGGCAATTCGTTTTTGAGTTATCGCGTTCACCGCTAGGATCTGCGGACAGGGACACGGACGTGGACCAACGTGATTCCTACTCAAATAAATCTCATCAAGTATGCCTCCTTCATCACAGGTACTGCTCAAGTGTGCAACAAGAGCAGCACCAATTTCATTAAAGTGGGAATAATGAGAAAATGCTGGGGACTGAGACTCGTGCGATGACTGCCTTAGCCCGTAACACCATCAGCGATATGCACCATCACGCACACACCAGTGAAGAGTCCAGGTGGCGTATGGGTAAATGATTGACGATGTGTGAGTGCAGAGTTGGGAACAGATTGATTGTTTAGTAGTTGCTTTATGCCTCCTCTAAGACACATCAAAATCCCTCAAATAATGTACACGGTGAGCGTTTGAGAACTATTGTGAAGTTGGTAGATTTGCAGTAACAGAAATACCAGCAGGGCAAGGAGACTCGATTCTCATTATAGTGTAAACATAAATTGACCACTGAACACATTCATCTTGATTGCCATCCATGTTAACCAGACTGCACATTTCTCAGATATTCACATATTTCTTTGCAGATATTCAGAAAACCGATTTCTTGGTTCTGTGGATAAGATATGACTCTGGGTCACTGTCTCATTTAAATTAAGTGTCATGATGGACATTTTTGCAGCACAGTTAGATTCATTTCGGCCCGTGTGCGTGTGTGTGTGTGTAGGTGTGTGTGTGTGTGTAGACAGCAGCACTTCAGCACAAGCCTGACAGCCGCCTCGGGCACATAGGGGAAGATGGTTGATGAGAGCCAGAGAGGACAAACAGGCTGTAGATCAACAAAACACTCCACAAGCAGAGAATATCAGGAGGACAAGTTGATAGAAAGGAGAATGGGCCCAGTGACCCTTAGGAATATAAATAAATAAAGTTAAAGAATATTGTAGAACATTGTGTTATAAAAGTGTAAAGACACGCAGTAAAGTAGCAATGTTTTCAAAATTATACTTTGTGTTACTTTGTGTTAATTTGTGCTGTCTTACAAAATGCAGGTTGGCAAAAATGTATTTTTGGTGTGGATATGAATCATCCTCTGGAGCCAGGATTTTTACAGAATCTTCACATTTTTCTTTGCCTTGGCTTACCAACTATCTTCACTTATTTGATTTTATTTTTAAAAATTTGATCTCAACAATATTGGGCCTGTCTGGAATTAGCATAAAAAGAAAGATGTGAGCAGCCAACAATCGCTGCTGACACAGAGGGAAGAACCTCATCCAGAAATGTATACCAATAGGCAAAGAGTGGTCACAGGGCTGGATTCAGACGTCTTCTCTGAACATTTGCTTTGTCTAACTCAACCCAGTGGTGACAAAAACACATGCATGTATCTGCATAAGCACAGCACAGTCAATCATCTGATAGAGTCAAGGGATCGGCAGCTGGGGCCTAAGCAGATTTAAGAAATTATAACAAAGCTGACTTCATAATGAACGTGCATTAAACCCCTCTAATCACTTTACACACAGTCACTCAGCTGTAAACGACTTCTCTGCCAAAAGCGTGACGTGTCTCCTGCTTCCTCCGACTGACAGTCAAGAACATCTCTGAGGCAAGAACAGATGTCTAGTTATCTGACCAGCCTCTTGTATTCCCACTCTCGTTCTCAATCCATATTTTTTTCCCCTGCAAATCTCAGTGGTGACAAAGCGTTGCCTGTCAAGAGGATGATTCCATTGAGAGGCACTTCCTGATATGAGAGGTGCATTAATGTGATTAACCCACACTGACTATTGCTGTCTGATACAGGGCTTAGGGGCTCACGTCAGACCGCATTCTTCTCGATTGGCATAATCAGCAGGTAATGTGAAATGTGCTGAGCGGAACTCAAAATGTGCTCGGAAAACATGCAACACATTACTGTATTTCTACCTCTACATTATTCAAACTAAATGACCCGCTTAGGTATGGTTAAAGTGGATATAATATGCTTTTCCAAGCTTTTTGATTCAGAATATTACAATACAGTTGTTTCCATCAGCTGGTAAAGATATGAATAGATATATGGAGACATGTCCCTATAGAACTCCTTTTCTCTCTGTTGGCCAGGTGGAAATCAGTGTTTTCAGCTCAAGAGAACAGTAGCATCTCAGCAACAGGATTATTCAAACATGCATAAATGAAGTAAAATTCAACTCCGGATAAAATAATAATCGATTTTTACAACGCTATCAGTGCAAGTATCTACTATGTTCAAATTGACATGTGATATTTAATGGCCATCATTTTGGTAATATGTTTGGTATGACTAAGTCTCCATAGCTAGAAATACTTTCAAATGGCGTGCCTATTTTAACACACATAATAATGGTTCTTTGGAAGACTGAAAACTGAAGGTAGCTTGTTGCACACACAGCGGGGTGGTACTGCAATGGCAAAATTATTATTATTTTTTTTTTTTTTCATGTCCTCCACTGAGCTGCCTAGAAATGGTTATAAGTGGTCCGTATGTTTTCAGTTGAACATACACGCACACGTCTTGGCTGAACATGTGGATTCTGGAATGCCATTCATAATGCTTTTGATCACACTTCATCTGTGATCGTTAGCTGGAGTTTCAGCAAAAATAGATCAGCGAAAGCAGCAGGCAGCAAGGCTTTAAATAGAGGTACCTTCCAGCTTAATCAAAGATCCTGGGGAAATGAGAGTGCCATGGTGTAACATAGAGCCATGAAAAAAAAGAACAGAATTTAGCATTTTGAACAGAATTATGAAAGATGGTAGGAATAGGAAGCACCTATGATTATAAATAAATAATGATCATTAGACCTGATGTAGTTCTGGTTTAGACCTGGGTTCATCCCGATATAGTCCCACAAAGGTTTGAGAACTGGTCAACAGCCAATAGAATGATTGGTAATGAAACTCTTACAGCCTACACTTTCTATTCCATAAATGACTCCATCCATAGTGACTTGTACATACATCTGACTCTGTTGCATTTCTACTTTGAGTTTGTGATGTCTAGCTTATGGCTTCTCCCTTGCTGGACTGGCAGCTCCACATGGGAAGAGCATGCATGGGAACATTTGCTGGATACATGTATTAAGTGGCCTCTTGTAGCCTGCTGCCATGAATAATGTGAGCTTCCTATAGTTCACAGCTGATCCTCCATGCCTCCATCACGGGGAAGAAAAACATCCACCCAATATTTCAATTATGTAAGAAGTGTAAATTAAACATAAGAGTAACACGCAGGAATATGTACACAAGTGCCGACATGCTACAGTAAGCAATCACACAATGTAACATCTGTATGCAGGCACTGGAGGGGCTTTGCACACAGCCTTTTCACGAGAGGAACTTCACAGAGCTGAGCATCCAGATCTGACAGACAAGCAAATGCAAAATTCATGAAACAGGATTTGGACAATTCTTGTATGGGTTGGACTTGCCACAATGATGAAAAATATTAGAAAACTAGGTAATGATAATGAATACTGCCGTGCCAAGGGCTACGAGGAAATGCATCTGACTAAATGCCACAGTAATGTTATAACAGAAATGATATGACAAATGTTATGCTCAAAATGGTGATTTAGGGCTCATTTAGCCCTGGTTTATCCCTGATTTAGAGATTATTTTTCTTAGCTCTGGTTGAGTTTTAGTAAATCCAGGAAGTGGTATCCCAATATATAAGTCTTATCATTATCATAATATTGAATGTGTTCCTAATGGTGTGCAGCTCTACTGGTGACCCTATGAGCTTTAAAGAGCAAAAAGAGGCTGACGTGGGAATAAAGCCTGAAGCCAAAAACAAAGACCATTTTCTCCCCACCTCTCTGGCTTCTTCTCAGTCTCTGCTGCGTGGCCTTTATTAATCATCCTTGGTTAGTGGGGCAGAGAGCGTGGTGTTGGGAGCTCTCGGGAGTTCAGTGCCGTCAAACACACACACACACACACACACATGCTTTCAAATGCCGCTTCTGCTACATTCACTAGTTTGAAGGGTTGAGTATAAAAAACATTCAATGTGTGATAAATCTGTTAAAGAACGCACTAGATTCTAATACAGCTTACCGGGGCAAAACAAGGACTGAGACAAGTAAATAATTCTACTTAGATTGAATGTAAAATAATCTCCCTAAGATTGTGATACATTAGTTTCTTGCGATGGATACTGTGCCTGCTGATAGAAACAGAAGTGCCATATTGTTTGCGGGATCGAGAAGGGAATAACTTCGATCAGATATTAATTTGACATGCAGAAAGAATCAAAAACAGTTGGATGATGAAACGGAGAATACTTTTGCATGTGATGTTGAGGGGTCTTAGTTAGAGGGTACGGGCCTCAGCTGCCTCAGTTGTTCTTTGGACGTTCCAGCTCTCAGGTTATTTTAGTATCTGGTTATTACAGTTGAAAGTTGAAAGCTGAGCAACGGACCCCAACGGATACCCCTGTGGCCAATGAATAAAAAAAGCCAGAAGGGTGCAATTAGACCTATTGCTAGTCTGAATGGTTTCAACTGGCTACATGCCATTATTACCATGATCATCCCTGAACTAGCTCCCTGAGAAAGTGGTGGGAAAATGAGCTAATTAGATCATATAAGACAGTAGGAATAGGACAGAGAAATTATTAAGTATTTAGGAATAATGATGACTTGACAGTTTTACTTAGATTTTTGAAGAGCTCAAAAAGAACATCATTTCACTACACCCACACTAATTGGCAACTCCCAACTGACTGTCACGTGGGAATTGTGCCACCAGCCATCGTGAAGGTGTAGAGGTGTAGACGTACCTGGCTTGACGGTCTTGAGGCGGATGGGCTCTCTGAAGTGGCGGATGACAGCCAGAGTGTCACGGTTTGTAAGTCCACTCACTGGGGTCCCGTTCACCTCCAGCAGCACGTCTCCGTAGTAGGGCAGCTTCCCGACGTGACACACCAGCACGTCGAGCTTCATCTGACCCAGGTACGGGAACTGTCCCACCTCCGCTCCTCCCAGAACCTCCACCACGGTCCCGAAGTCACCCAGGTTCCCCCACGACACCGCGCACTCCACCACTTTACTGGACCAGTGTTTCTTCTTCTTTAAGGTTCTCGACATTCTTACCTAATTGTGTTTTGATCGCTACTGTTTGAAATGATTTCACTCAGCGCTTGCTTTGTTGTTAAACGTGTGGCAGCCCGTTAAACCGTCTTCTCTTCTTCCCCAAACCTGAGGAGGATCTCATATCTTTGACGTCCGTACCGCTGATTTCTTACCGTTAAGGTGTGCCAGCCCCGGGGGTTTACGCGCGCGTCTTGTAGGATGCTATATTTCCGCGTGATCCTTGTGCGTAAAGCGGTGCGTGCATTTAAAAGCAACTCTCCATGGCCACAGTAGAAAGATAACGCCGCTCCCGGTCGTCTGTAGCGGACTCCTTCGATGTCAAGTTGTCAAAGCATGCTTGTATTCTCTGTATCACACAGCTGTATGATGCGTCTGTAGCTGAAGCTGCGCGTCAACGGTAAATTTCCTTCCTCGTTCAGCGGGAGCTCGGCCAGAGCAGGGCTCGTGTCAGAATCCAGTCAGTTTAGAGACATCTGTGGAGCGCACCTCTGTTGACTGCTACAGGTCTGAACACACCTGGCAGCGCCAAAAGACAGACGTGAAGATACGAAACGCCCCTTTTACGCTCGGAGTTTTTAGACGCTCGTGTTGGCTCCATCGTCTGGTAAACCGCGGTATTAAATCAACAACAGCACTAAAAAAAATACTGTGGGGAAAATGCACATATTTCCTACGGATTCGATGTCTAAATGAATCCTTATTTTATAGCATCCAGGAAATGTTCTATAGGTCTACACATTTACGAGTCTCAGACAGGCATAGGCTACATGAAACGAGTAATACAAATAATGGTCCACCGTTTTAATGGGCTGTATTTATATCGAGGCAAGTAAACTGTGATTTTAGTGCGTCTCAACCACGCCATCTACTGGTATAACCTGGGTTTACCAAGCTGCCTTTTCCCCATATGCTTTTCCTTGTTGTTTTTTGTCTATCCAGAAAAGCAACATGGGTATTTTGATACAGCACAACAAGCAAATCTATTAAAGCTACTATATTCTTGTATTGTATTATTGTATGAATTATTTCAACAATGGTAGCTGTTTTGGGTAGCTTCTATCATCAGTTTAAGTCCACAGTTCTCTCCCCTGGTTTGTTATCAAATAATTCAATGTCTGGCAATTTCATTTTTATTGATTAGCATCTTGGTGAGTTGATTTGTCAATCCAAAAAGATAGATGTAGCTATAGATTTATATGTTGCCGCCAAGTAAAAATCTAAATGGAGCTTTTAATGCAATCAATGTGATGCAAAACCGAATAATACTTGAAGTCAGAGCGACTTTGGAATGATTGATGCACAGCTTAGTTATGCAAGGGCCGCTCCAATAAGCCAGGGACATGATGTTTTTGACAATTTAGACATTGACTCACTGAACATTTATATGCATGTGTTGAAATGGCAGTTCAACTCGGGTTTGTGCAGAAAGCTCCTGTAGTATTTATGAAGCTGTTCTAAGACTGTGAGGATGTGCTTAAATACAAAGCTGTCGCCCCGGATATTTGTACTGAATATTTTATCATCTGGTAGAAAGCGAACAGACACTGAAACTAAGAAAGGGACCAAGAATGATGCCCGCAGAGGTGACTTTTTTGACCTTTTTAGTCCAGACCCGTGTTGTCAAATTTGTCCAGATTATTTAGGATTATATCTTAAAGCACTAAAGGAATACCCACTGTCTTCTGAGAATGACAGGAGACCCATTTTGCCCATTTGAGGCACAGGTTTCTCAAGTTTTGATGAAAATTGTTTACCTGCTGAAATACTGACTTTTTACTTTCACTGGTCACCATCTTTATTTTAGAATTTTTTTCATACGTTGGGAGCACAGTAATATTAGTTAGCTCCTGGCTGCATTAAAAAAAACACACACACACAAACATGTAGTCTCCTACAGCTGGAGTGAAACAGCTTGAAGGTTTTAGGTGCATGGAGTCTTCCACAGACCTTTGTATTTTGTATTGAGTGGTTTCATTCTCTGAGCCAATCTTGCCTTGACCAACAACTACATGTTCTAGGTCAGAACTTGTGTGTTTCACGCCTGCATGCCTCAAGTTGTTGCTATGTGACATTATCTTTTTGCATTGGTAAGTAGTTGAAAAGACGTACCTAATAAAGTGGCCAGTGGCTTATGGAACGAAACAGCTATAGTACAAAATAATAAACTGTCTTTTCTACAAAGGGCAGTTAAGATTCAGAAAAAAAACATCAGAATTTATGTTTAATGTTTTTGAGTAATGCTTACAACAAAAAGACATCTTTAGACATGCTTTACAGAATTTACAAGTAAAAAAAATAAAAAAAAGACCTAAAAAGCAGCATTGGAAATATTTAGAGCATGTACAGAGACACTTTGGTATAGAGGCAAAACAAGAAATGCACAATGTTGCAGGAAATAGTGGGTATAAAATGTGTGTGTCACAAGTGGCCCCGCAGACAAAACAATATACAAACCTGATTTCACTATAGCTGGAGTGCTCAAAATACCTTGGAATGGCAATAAAGTTGGGTTTAGGCCAAAAGCATAAGCCAGCCGTTCAACCGATTGAAATTTGGCTGTTCTATGGATTACAGTGAACTACTTCAAAGCAAGTGCAAAGACTTGAGTACCACAGACGGACAAGTACCATTAATAAATACTTGCTACAGTAAATAACAGAATGTTTTGGCCGTTCATATTGCGGTAAACAACCATTGTCAGTACGTAGTGTTTTAGCAAGAAGTAGAAAAGAATACTGTGTAAACCAAAAACACAAATACAAGAACGTCAGGCTTTTTAGAGGACAGTAACTCAATTTAAAATGAGTTGGAGAAACATTATTGCCGTTGTTAATGACTTCCCATAAGTCTGAAGTGCAACAATAAAAGGAATCACCTTAAAAACATTTAGACAAATCAAGACCAGCTTTTCGTAGAAAGAATGTTGCTTAAGGCGGTGATGGAGCGAACAAGCAGAAACAGATCAGATTGATCCAGGCTGCTATTTGATTACTGCTTCCTGAATGTATAGTGTTGATCTGATTAAATCATGAAAAATGCAGTAAGCAAGAGTCCATCACTGGGACAGTTGAGGCTTACGTACAATAAATAAGGATAGTGTTTTTACTGCAGCTTCAAACGCTATTGCTATTAGCCTACACGGACATGGAATTTAATAGATTTCTAGTTGTATGTACACATACAGTACATAGAAATAAAATAATGCAGTATATTCTCATTTTCACAGTCCCAAAAAACCCTATTCAATATCTTAAATGACAGTTTACCTTCCTAGCCCTGTGTATAAAAGGCACTGCTAACATTACATTAAGTGCCTCAGTCAGTGCATACTGCAAACAACGGTCAGTGACAGCTGAGAAATTCGAATGCTTGTTTTAAAAAACAAAAGGCATCACCTTAATAACCAATACAACATAGCCAGCAAATGATTGTCTTATGTGCAAAAATGTATATGGTCTCAAAGAACAAAGACATCAAATAAAAAGAGAGTCATAATTGCAGTAGACAAATTAATATCAGATATATACGCTATATAGTATACTTTATATAGTGTGATTTCGTATACACCAGGATTTAGTGTCACTGTGTCTTGCATAATAAAGGTACCGGACGTCATAGTTTTAGGTCTAAGAGGCAGCAGTGGGCATGTGGGCCATAAAGTTGAATATGAATAATTATAAACTGCTGGTCGTGGGCCTGTCCCGTTTTGCCCACAAAAGAAGAGGCCGTTTAATTTCTTAGGTGCAATTCAAGTCAAGTTGCCCCTCAAAACGTTTGTACCAGTAATGAATGAGAAAAAAAGGGTCTCTCCACAGCAGCGCACAAAGAAGATTAGTTCATGGCTTGCATTAACCCATGGCAGCATCCAACATGGCTGTGAAACATACATTCAAATGCTCTCTGCAGAGAACTGTGTTTGAGGTTTAAGGGTGAGGGCTGCAGCAGAAGTGGAGTTACCATGGTACCAAAGTCTGTTTTTCCATCAAGACACAGGAGTCCATCCACATTGGAGACATATTCCTATACTTTAGAAGGGGGATGTAAACTTTCAATAGAGTATCTTTGGCAGAATATAAAAGTCATTGGAGGTAGTGGCTAAAACACAGGCTGTTAAACTTATGTGGGGGATTGGTTCTCCTGTTGTGGGTTAGTCCTATTAGAGGCACTTGTGTGGTCCTGTGCACACTTGCCCTGTTCAACGGTCCCATCCACAGTAGAAGACAGAGGAGGGGTCCTCTGGACAGTCACTTGAAGCGGCGAAAGGATTGTCTGGGGTTTTGTGGGCGAATCATCTTCATTCCACAGAGGTCTGTTGAGAGAATCTGAAAAAGCAATAAAGAAATATTAAATTAAACATTCAATTACCATACCCACATACCATATAATAAAGAATTGATTTTTTATAGTGCTTTTAACTGCTGTGTACATTTTTAATTTCCTCCACAGTGACAAAGGTTGCTAAGCTACCTCTGTTGCTACCACCTCTTTGTCCAACACACACACACCATAATACAAACAAGCCTTTCTGACGGTTCCTGCCCAATCCCGAGAGATCCCCATGGGTCTCGAGGGGTCCCATGAATTTTTAATGATGCCTAAATACATATAGCACATTTTCCCTTGCTTCTCTTATGCGTTTTGGTCTGCCTGCTTGCTCCCGCCCGAGACCAGGTGAATCCCACCTGTTCCCGGAAGACTTGTCGAGTCCCAGTGGACCTGCGGGAATTCCCACCCATTACAGGTCCCTACTTTCAGGCATGGCCAAAAAAAAGACAATGGTAACATAATTTGGTTTGAGTGAATGACCTGCACTACCGCCAGTCACGGCCTCATTATTGTTGCTACCACATGTACTTAATGAGTCTAAAAGTATGCTACAGATAATATTTAATGTATCAAGTCTTACCATTGGTGCTGTGGTCTGGAGCAGGGTGGCTACTCAATCCTTTGTCATGTGAGGTGAGAAAAACAGAGCTGTATTGGTTACTAATTAGACTTTCCAGCGCTGGGTCTTCCTGTCGGGCATGTTCAGTGAAGCCATCCTTAATTCCCGGTAAGCTCTTGTCCATTAGATCATCCTCCCCGAGATAGGCATACTGGCAGTACTCCCGTGTCCGAGAATAGATGTTAGCATTATCATAGCAGTCAGAGCAGATGACCAGAGGACCCGTACCAGCTGCTGCGTCATAAATGTAACGATAAGATTAATTTTATTTCAGGCAAACCGAGTGGTTAGATCAAGAACTAAGTCAAAGCAATCAAAAAGCACCTGTCTGAACTCCGGCTAGTCCCTCCCGGGCGTCTCCGGGGTGGAAGCTGCTCCGACCGTTGAACAAAGAGCCAATTCTGCAATGTAAGAGGTTATTGCCCTCGGGTTCCACTTCACTGCTTGTGTCTCCATAACACATACCTACAACATAATTAGATGTGAGAATTAGGGCTTATACCAAAAACAGTATGTGATAACTGTTGAATATTGTGTATATGTCTAGGCATACTTGGTTATCCCTTTTGGCATACTTTGTGAATCTGCTAAAAGTTAAATTCAGTCAAGGACTACACCAGAACTCAACTAGAACTCAGCAAGGGCCAAACCAGGACAGAATATCAAGGCAGGACAAACCAGAGATAATTCAGGTTTAAACTGACGACTAAATAAAGACCATATTGCGCTTCAAAATACACGTATTGCAATACAGGAGAGATTTACACAAATATGCAGCGTTATGTCCAATACATTTAGTTTTTTGCGATAATGAGACATTTGCAATTGTGCAGCCCTTGTGAGGATTACATACAAAATAATCACTAAAGGGTAAAAGGTAGTGTTTTAGTTTTTATTTTAAGGAAAGAGATTACCCACCATCTGTTCCCTTGTGGACATATCCATTGGAGAGAGGAGGCATGAGCTGCTGATGGCTGCCAGCTTCAGAGTTACTGTAGCCTTCCTGGGGCTCAGACAAAGTGCCCTGAGATGACAGATAGCTAGGGATGTCTGCTGGCAAGTTCATCTCATCTAGAAGCAAAACAGAGTAAATCTTAGGTACATTTGATTTAATGCATTGTATACATTTCAACGAGGAAAGAAAAACAAAAACCCTTTTCCCTTAACTAAGTTGAATGTTGCAATAAAGCTATGACTGATTATGCTCATTGAGATAGTACCATGCATTTGAGCCAAAATACAAATCAGCAGTAAGGCTGGGCATTATGGTAAAAACATAATATCACTATTTTATTATTATTTTAGTGACCTTTGTATTTTCCGTCTTACACAGAAGATTACTGCTTCATTAAATATTGTTTTACCACAAATTCAACGTTAGCAGATCATCATAGCTTCATGAGTTTTTTATTGCCATATTGCCCATCCCTAATCAGCAGAAACGTATCTGAATTTACTTGGGTCAAAAACAAAGGGCCCATTTAGTCATAAACGCATCTTCAAAAACAACCGAAAACAGCCGTATCTGATTTGCAAAATGAACACCTGAATGCATGAAAATATGTAATACCCCTATTTGTCCAGCAAATTTGTGCGCAGGTCTAGCACTAGACACAAACTAGAAGTAAAATTTGTGTTCAAGTTTTTGTGGCTTTCTGGGGCAGTGCTGATCAAATCCAATGCACAAGACAGTTACTTGTCCAAATATGATTGTGCCAGGCATATAAACAATGTGCGTTCATCAGCCACACAAGACCCAGAAGCCTTTTAGCCAATAGCTGTTCAGGACGGGGCTGTGACGTCATCGTTTTCAGAGGAGATGTGTATTGGGCAGTCTACACTAGAGCAGAGCGGCTGAAAACGGCACCTCACTGAGAGACCAAACTACTTCACAAGCATTTTTCAAAACAATGCATTATGGGAAAACACAAACACTGTTGCCGTGGAGATGGGAGCCACATCCGGAGCCATTTCACGAAACGGGCCCTAAATCAATACTATAGTCTCTGACAGGACAATGGTTTTAAGAGTGTATATTTTGGTCAGATTTTGCTGTTGCCAAACATAGTGCAGGCCAAACTCAACATTTAACCAGTTTGCATACTTCGAGTTTATTCCAGTGGATTTACCAGTGTTGGTGATGCTGTAGTCCTCATTCTTCCTGCGCATGTGGTAAATGACAATGACCCAGACAAGTGAAGTCCCAACCACGCAGCACACCACCACGATGACCACAATGCCTACAGTGGTCCACCCGTCCTGGTCGTAGGTAGCACCAGTCTCACAGTTCGGTGAAGGGGACACACTCAGATAAATGTGGCCACGCTCAGTTCCCAGAGTATTGGACATAATGCATGTGTACTTTCCAGCATCGGCAGGACCAGCATCCACGATAATGAGGAGTTGGTTAGCGGCAGCAAAGAAGTGGCGTTCGGTCAACACCAGAGGTCCATCGTCTTTGGTCCAGTTGAGGCGAGGGGCGGGGCTTCCTCCGGCAATACACTGAAGCACTGCCGTTTCACCGCGGGCAACGGTTCGGTCCTCTAATGGCCGCATGAAAGATGGAGTTTCTGAAATAAAACAAAGTACAGGTCTTGTGAAGGTCTGGCCATGATTAATAAGGTATAAAAGCCCAAACTCAATAACATACCCAGAACAGTAAGTGTAGCATTAGCTGACAAGCTGCCAGCTGCATTTTGAGCAGTGCAACTATAAACTCCCATATCCTCAGTCTTCACGTTGGCAATAAAAAAGATGTCATCATCTGGCATCACATGCATCCTACGCTCTCGGGCAGCAGGGAAGTCTGTGCCTCCATCTTTGCGCCAAGCGATCTGTGGTGATGGATGGCCTTCTGCAGCGCACTCAAGCCTGGCCATAGTCCCTGTCCTGATTGTCAGATCCATGGGAGTTTTGAGAAAAGATGGCATTTCTGTGAGTCAAAAGAGAGATTCGGATGAAGGTTGCATTGCATATATCCACTGGGTGTTCATCATAGTGACCACAGTGCTTCAAAAAGTTCACAATACTTAGTATTACTTACAATATTTACTCACCCTGTTCTACTACTGGTATTCATTTAGTTACACAATACTAAACTAGATAACACGCAGTTTGTAAAAACACTCACCATTCACAGTTAGCTTGGCCCTGTTGGAGTAGTTGGAGCCAAAATGATTAGACACCACACACTGGTATCGTCCCTCGTCAGTAAAGTTGACATTAAGCAGGTGAAGCACTGTTGTGTAGATCAGCTCTCCGTCCTGGTATTGGGCATAGTTCTGTATTTCTGCGTCGTACAGCACCTCACCATCCTTCCTCCAGGCTGTGGTCATCGGAGAATCACTGCTGCTTGATGCAACGCAGCTTAAAGTTACATTGTTCCCCCTTAGTGCTACGTGTGTCTCCGGGTGCACTGTGATATGAGGTTTTGGGAAATCATCTATGGGACAAATATTAGTTTCATTAAAATATATATAATCATAAACTATGTGCATTCATGCAAATTATTAAGAAGAGTGTTAATAATGGTATATTTCAAAATC
Source organism: Philypnodon macrostomus (assembly GCA_036025475.1). Classification (NCBI taxonomy): domain Eukaryota; kingdom Metazoa; phylum Chordata; class Actinopteri; order Gobiiformes; family Eleotridae; genus Philypnodon; species Philypnodon macrostomus. The sequence continues at coordinate 13,816 of JAVQKC010057928.1, forward strand.
CTACCACAAACAAAGTCTTCTTGGTTGACTGAAAGCACATTCTGACCCAGTAAAGTGGCAGGATGGGCACAGACAGCAGACACTGATTGTTGGAAAGGTCTGCCAATCAGCCAGGGGCCTAGCCATTGCATGTGACAGTCACACAGCAGACTGCTGGTGTTCAGGATGCTGAGAAAAGAGAAATTAGTTAGCAAAACTGGTTCCTAAAGTGCAGAAAATAATTAGGATTTAGGGAATCTATTTAAAAAACAGCTTGTAGTAAGTAAACAAGGTACAGTATACAGTATTAGACAGTGTTCCCTAGGGGCAAATCAAACCCACAATAAATTACTAATAACTTACAACATTTTAAGCTTCATGTGAGAAAGTGCTTCTGGGTGAATTGACATGATTTCATTCTTGCTCAGGTCCCTAAAGTAAGACAGAAATATTGATTATACGCATCCACTAAAATTATATTGAGAAGTTAAATATGATCAGTTACTTACAGGTGCTCCAGTTCTTCAAGGCCCTCAAATGCCTTTTTTGTGATAGATTTGATTTTGTTCCTCTGGAGGATTCTGGAAATTAAAAAAGGTATTTTACAGTGATTTTTTATTGTCTATGGGGTGAGACAATGAACAGGTGTTATATAATCAGTTCAATGAGAATTCACTTACAGTGTATTCACTTTCTTCATTCCATCAAACACACCGATTGTGTCTTCAATGGCCCAGGAGATTTCATTATTGCGGATATCTCTAAAAAAAGGATAAAGTAGCACAAGACTGTTAAGCAACAGGGTATAAAAACTCCAGTGTGGTTGTCAATAGCACTAGCACTCAGTAACAAGACTTAACAATGTGAGACAGCCCCGTTGTGCAGTATGATACAGTTCACTGCCCTTACGGTTTGATGAAGGGGTTTAATTGGCTCTCTTTAGCACTGAGACAGTTCATGCCTCCACTGGAGTCCCAAAGAGGCCTTGTGTTTATAGGATGGGTCATGGGCTCTTTTGTTTCCCATTCCTCATGCGTGGCCACCTCTGAAAGAACTCTGGCATCGTTCATTTTCTCTCTCCCATGAAGGCACCCACAATAATGTGCATTATGTTCCACCATTGTTGATCACATTTTTGAGACTCAAAAACCTAATATATTAAGTGCAGTGCAAGTCAGTATGAAAACATGTCTGTACATGAGCTTTTGGTTAAAACTTGACCTGGAGCCCAGTTAAACGGAAAGGTGTCAAATCAGATGGAGTCACAGTTTATAAATAAATGTTTTGAACCATATTCTGTATTAATTTTAGATCATTAAAATAAGATAATTGATGTCTTTTTGTGGCTTTATTTGACAGGATAGTAAGAGACAGCTGAATGTAACGCCCCACCTTTCTCCCCGAATTCTGAGTCCGGACTCAAACCCACCACACAAGAGCAAGCAATGTAAGCTCCGTATATAGGCCAAATGAGCTCAACAGTGGACCATATTCTGTATTCATTTTGACAGTAAAAGAGTAAATCTATACCATTGAGAACTAAACCAAAATAACTTAGACAACATACAACTTTACAAGGAGAGTCTAAAGGAACAACTGGACTGTAGACCACACTAGAAACATAAAGCTTCAAAGAGTTATCGATTCATACAAAAAGTGGTCAACTAAGTGGGAGAATGCAAGTAAAAACCACAAAGCTAATGATGCCAACAGCCTTTGAGAGCTAGATCCCAAAACAATCCAGGACTTAATGTTAATATTGTATTTGTTTACATCTCAAACAACCGTAGACAGAACATATTTGTTAGTAGAAATGGATGACTCACAGAATGCGGACATTTCCGAGACCCGCAAACACTCCTTCTCCCAAATGACTGATGGAGTTGTCTCCGAGGTACAGACTCTCTAGAAGATTCAGTCCAACAAAAGCAGTCTCCTCTAATCTACTTAGGAAGTTGTAGGAAAGGTCTCTGTAGAAAAGATATGAGAAAAGTTACTGTGAGTACACTCCAGTAGAGCATGAAGCAAAAAGAATGTGCTGTTTAAGAGTTTAGCACCAAAACAAACGTACAGTTCCTCCAGCTTTTGACAAAACTCCCAAGCATCTGGTCGGATGATGCTGATGGCATTGTGGCTGACCCGCAGGACACGCAGCATACGCAATCCATATAGCCAACCTTTGTTGACTTCTGTTAAATTATTGTGCTCCAGCTCACTGTAGCACAGATCAAGATAATACAAATTACATGAAAATAACTGAGGAAAAAGACAGCTTTATGTTGTATAATAATTTTACTTACAGTTCCTCAATGTTGTTGAGGCCAAAAAAGGCTCCATCCATCAACTTAGTGATGCCATTTCTTTGCAGTTTCAGTGACTTTAGAGAGTCCATCCCTTTAAATGTCAAGCTGTCCACCACCTTGATCTTATTGCGTTTCATTTCACTAAAAGTAGATGAGGTGCATCCAGTTTATTGAGGCACAATAGAACACTTCCAGATGCCGATACATAAATCTTTTCCCATTTTAGATTTACACTAAAAATCATGCTGTTGGTGACTTACAGAAACTGAAGCTGTGGAAGCTTGAAGACTTTGGAGGGCAGCATCAATAATTTGTTCCTGTTAATCTTCAGCACCAGCAGAGTACTGGAGATGTTTTCAAAGCAGCCAGGCTCAAGACTACTGATCTTATTATTACTCAAGTTCCTATGGGATTAAAGAGCAGAAACATGAGGGAAATGGTCAGAAGGAAAATTAATGCAAAATCTAAAAGCAGGCATGTTTCCTGTGTCAAATACTATATTACACAATAATAATACATATTATTAAACAATATCACATATGATATTTTATATATAAATAAGTCTTCAACATTAAAAAAAAAGGTATAAACTCACAAATATTTGAGCTGCATGGAGGGGAACGATCCAACTTTGAGTTCAGAGATGGAATTTGATGTCAGGTCTAATGACTCTAAGGACACATATGGCTCCAGGTGATGCATTGACAGCTCTGAGATTCGATTGTGAATTCTGAATGATAAAACAAGGTTAAGATAGTACACTATAATATTTCCACATATCAAAATTTTCCAGACACTTACAGTGATAATGATGTGACATTTAATGAAATGTCACCAAGAAAAGGCAGCGAAGTAAGTTCATTGTGGTTCAAGTATCTGTAAAAGAATTATAATGCTGAAGAAAATAAGTATACATGCACAGTAATAGTCTTATTCTTTGTCCACAAATATTTAATAGAGATACTTTATGTTTATAGGAATTAAGTTGATGTTATTAAAAGACCAACAAAATATTATTTTATTGATATTTGTCTTGTTGTTATTACATTGCATCTCATTATAAACTCGGTGGAAAGTGGAGAGACTAAAGTGGCTAAAGTACCATGTACGAGTTCCTTCAGCAGAGGCTAACCTGCAGTCGCATATACACTGTTTGGAGTGTACTTACACTTGGGTCACCTCGTCTGGTAGATCATGGGGGGGTGAGGATAGTCTTTTCCGGTTACATTCCACAATACGAATCTGATCTTGTCCAGTTAAACATGTGCATGGACTTGGGCAAGACTCGGCAGTCCGTGCACTCAGACTCATTAGCAGCAAGAAAAGGGTCGGAAGAAAAGGCCACTCTTCCGCCATTTTAAACATCTTCCTGCGGAGTGGGCTACGTAGCTACGTGGCTAACTCGCTAAGCAGGCACGCTACAGTCAAAAAATGATCATGAGGTTTTTGCTCTTCTATCAGTCAAACGAGAACATCATTTAAGTATAGTTCTCCGCTGCCACCAACAACCTGCTAAGTATAGTTTCCAACTTGTCAGAAACATCACAGCACCATCTCCATTCTTCTTCGCAGATTCCTTGCGCTCCGATCTGGAAACCCTCCCAGTGTTGCTAGCTCTGCTAGCTCGCCATCGAAGTCACTTACATTTCCGAAAACACTACTTTTCCAGTCAGAAAAGACACATGTACCTCCCTATTGGCGATTCGGTTTATCCAAGTGAAACACCACAAGTACCCTTTACTGCCGCTATTTGTTTAAAATAGATACATACTTCTTGAGTTTTAGCCGCGAGAAAACAACAAAGCCCTTTGAGTTGAAGACACACGATAGGCTATGTCCCGCCCCTAAAGCATGTTTACAGGGATTTTATTGGTCCGTGCTCAAACATGACAGGTCTGTACTCGGTTTGTATTGGTTCTCGGTTCAACAAAATAATGGGAAAGTTAAAAGTTTCGGAGATGTTTAATCTGTTTTGAGACTGGTTTATTATATTTAGAACACATTCGGCCAAGTCATGTTTAATAATGTTAAACTATATTACCATAAAGTGGTATGTGCTGTGCTGGAGAGCTACTGTCAAAATGACCACATATACTCATTTAATGACTGTCGACTGTTTCATTGTATTTTGAGTAGTTCACATAGGTGAACCTTTACTGTAGATTTATATTTTATAGGCGTGACCTGATAGCACATTCGTCTTAGAGCTCATTTTACACCTTCCTGGAATTATGACTATACCTGCCTGAACTGGGGCCACTCCCGAGAACAGAAACACTGCACCATGTATAAATCGACAGCGAGCCCTTTGCCTTTTGATGATTTAAGTCAAAAGAGGGATCTTATTTCTTCACAATATACTCGGACATGTCGCCTGGAGACTGGAATAGCCCAACGTGTCATACATGTAGTTGGCACTACCTTGAAGGCGAATCTGAACAGGTATGCTGATTTCAGTTTTCTTCAGGCTAACTAGAGAGCTGAGTTATTTACTGTGTTTCTCAACAACAATAAGGAAACGTAGCGCACGCAATAACCCCACTGCATGAGGCGAATCAAATGAAACCGACAATTGGTCATCTATTTGCATTTGGTTGCTTTTGAGACTGACCGACAGGGGATGGGTAGTGAGAGAGGTGAGCTCGTGTCTGACCAATCACCGAGCAGTAGACCACACCTGAGGCGATAACAATCCTCTCAGCGCAGAGTAAACGAGCCATTGTTATAACGGAGACACAGAGACTCACATCAGCCATGTCCTCAAAACGGACTCTGAGAGTGGACTATGGGACTGTCATAAACGTCGTTTATGTGGTCGGCACTGAGCTAGTGGTGAACCTCAACAGGTAGGCTGCTGTGAAAGAGAGCTCATCTTCCCACAGGTGTCGAGTGTGGACTCTATTGTTGCGGTAACTTAGAACCAGTCAGTAGCCTATGTGTAAACATATGCTGCGTTTTAGTTTTGTTATGTTTAGACTATATTCATTTATCATTTAGTGTTAATGACTCTGCAAAGACGTTACCAACTAAGTAATACGGCAATTATTCAATCCATGATCAGGTGAAATGTAACATTTTCTGTGGAAGTTGGTCGATGATTAGGCCTAGATGTTGAAAAGTTTTGGGCAAGCAGATACTCTACAGGCACAGTAGGCTAATAATATGTTATAAACTCACGGCTTTACGACTAACAAAATAGGGTGTTCTGTTAAAACACAGTAAGCTGTGGGTTTGATGTAATGTGTATGTGGATGTGGCAGTAGCAGACCTCAACAAAATGAATGAACTGCCCTGTTGTTGCTGTATTACAGAGGAGAGCTTGTTTTCCCACTGTAATGAGGGCTTAAATTCTGTCAGGCCAACAAGCCCACACATTTGACTATCTGGAGTAAACAAGTGCATTGACTCTGAGACTCTTACAGCCTACATGGATGTGCAACACATGTTTACTATACAATAATCATGTTTATTTTGTTCAATGTGTAGGGTAGATCTGTAGGCTCTTTGTAATACAAATAATCTTTCCTGCCTTCAGGAGTGCACCTCCCAAAACCAAGTACTTTTCAGTGAAATGCACCAGCAGAGTCCAGTATGTCATCTGTCCTCAGCCTGAGACAAACGCTCACCTTTCCCCTGTGCCACTTATGGACAACTCTGTCATACTCATCACTATGTATGAAGCTAGTGACCATGAGAACGATAGCAAGGTAAGTTAGTTGTTGAACAGCACATTTTCACAGTGTTAGTGACTACTGGTCAGACAGTGTTAGTGACTACTGGTCAGACATTACTGTTTAGCACATTTGTTTAAAAAAAGAATGCTTATAGATGACTCAATTGTCCTGTTAAGCTTTCAGTCTGGTATTATGGAATGGACAAAAATGTTTTGGACCGAGCAGTCCTGCACTTGACAGCAGTCGGTATGTTCAGTTGTGATTTATGAAAACATTCATAACAGTAAGCTTTATACTTGAGTTGTAAACAAGTATTGTCGTACAGAAATCTCCCTGGATGTGGATGCTGACAGAGATGGTGTTGTGGAGAAGAACAACCCCAATAAGGTGTGTATGGTCTAAGAACCTTTTTAGATGATTATTTCTGCTACATTTTTTGTTTAAAAAATTCTACATGAAATGTAATTGAAAACATACACTATTGTTGTTTACAATAGGGTGCCTGGAAATGGGGTCCTAATGGCCATGGAGCCATCCTACTGGTCAACTGTGACTCTGAGTATAAGTACTGGAAGAAGCCTGATAGTGAAAGAAACTACGTCTATACTGCATCAGGTACAAACGGTGACTGTGGGAGAAAAGCTAAAGATTGTGATGACCTTTCTCTGTTTGCAGACTGAAAACGGTCAACCACCGTTTTGATTAAACACATAAACTAAATAAACCTCTTTGATAAATCTCTTAGTTAACACGGGAGGACAAAAAATAACTTTAATAAAAGAAGCCATGAAGAAAGGACAGGTGTGTACTCAGATCAGGGAAACTAAAAATGCCAGTGATGGTGTTTCTTTGTGCAGACCTTAAGGACATGTCACCAATGGTACTGCGGACTAAAGGCCCAGCCAACCTTCCAGAGGGATACAAGGTCGCCCTGCACATCTGTCAAAGTGATGCAGAGAAAATCCGAGTCATTGCTTCCAGAGGTAACAACAACAATCCAGTGGTTACAATATCATTAAAACATCAGAAATGTAAATGTATGATTAATATGTTTTGTTTCAGGAACTAGCTATCCTGTTGTGTTGTCCAGTAATGTCCTCACCAGAGAACTTCCTTACTCTGGAAATGATGCAGAAATGATGTTTTATGTCGAGGGTGTTAAATTTCCAGACAAAGATTTCAATGGTCTCATCAGCATCAGTCTCAGTCTGTTGGAGCCAATCTGTGAAGTAGGATGATTTATACTTTATTGTACTTTATTTTTTTTTTCAGAGGCCATTTTTATTTTCAGAGGCCAGAACAAAAGTGAAAGAAACATGTTGTAACAGGCCCATGTGTTACAGGGTATTCCTGAGACGCCGATCTTCACTGATACTGTGGTGTTCAGAGTGGCTCCATGGATCATGACACCCAACACCCTCAGGCCTATAGAGGTGTTTGTCTGCAGGTATGAATACATTATTTATGACAAAAGATACAATGACATAATATAACAAAGTCATTGTGTTAAAATGGCTATTTGATCAAGACAATAATCTTTGTCTATTGTCAATGTTCTTTTAGCACAGCAGATAATTCCAAATTCCTGAAAGACATGAAGAGTCTTGTAGCAAACAGTGGTTACAAGCTTAGCATTTGCAATGAATATATGAACCGGGGAGATCGCTGGATGCAGGTAAAATGAGTTTGACGTTAGTGTCTATAGGTAAAATATTTCTTTAGTTACAATTGCCATATATAATTTTTTTCTATAGAATGTTATTAATACAAATATATATATAACATTATTACAGTTTATCTTATTTCAAATAGTACTATATAAATACACCTTAAAGTATAGCAACATATTTTTAGGATGAGCTGGAGTTCGGATATGTGGACTCTCCACATCACTCCTTTCCTGTTGTTCTGGATTCTCCTCGAGATCGAGAACTGAATGACTTTCCTTACAACGTTTTGCTGGTGAGGAGGAAAAGACTGGACTTAGCTATAAGTGTCTATAAAGTTTTACCGTTTATTAATCAATGACATTGACCAATATTGTAGGGTCCAGACTTTGGGTATGTGACAAGGACAGCTCAAAGAAAAGAAGTGACTAGTCTGGACTCGTTTGGAAAC
>JAVQKC010057943.1:0-16278 GCA_036025475.1 Philypnodon macrostomus
CCATTTATGGGAAAAAGAGAAACCTTAGGGAGAACCACATGATAGAGGGATCCACTCCCAGGACGGACAGGCTATAGATGTGTCCAGGACTGATGGATGAGGTCCTTGTGCTGAGAGAGTTCAGCAGTAGATTTAGGGGTACATCCAGGTGAATGAGAAGATGCAGCAGGTTTGGTTGGGGGTGGGGTCCAGATGAGAACACAGAGGCGATCAGCTATCCATTGGACATCTAACAGCAAGCCAGGCATCTGAAACAATATCCACTCCCCCAAGAGGGAGTGGGACAGGACAACATGTGAATCACACTGAACTAATGATGGATAGGACTTAACAAAGTAAAAAGTGTAGAAATGAAGAGAGCTAAAAGTAAAAAGTGAGACGTGAAGAGACAGAGAGAGACAATAATAAAGTGAACAGTGAACTATATAGGCGGCAGTGGGTCGGTGGTTCGAGTCCCTGTCCATGAATGAATGAATGTGGTGGTGGTTGGAGGGGCTGTAGGCACAGACTGGCAGCCACCCGCTCTGTCAATGTGGCTACACAAGTAGCTTACCAACACCGGGTGTGACTGTGTAGTGTTTCTGAAGCTGTAAAATGGTCTAAATGAGCTTTTTTCTTATTAAAGAGAGGCAAAAATTGGTAGTTAAGGTAGTAGTATGATGGGTCGTGTTTAAAAGCTAAACCAAAACAACAATACAAAAATTGAGACAAAAAAGCTAACGGAAACCTAGTCAAAAGTTCTCTCCAGACAACGGAGTCATACTTTTTGCATGGTCTTTGTAGCCAACTTCGCTTCCCAAAGAGCTAGTCTAATTAGATTCCCAACCTGAAAGAACCTCTTGATATACCATAAATCCGGTGAGAAATATGTATCTTTAATGAGTTTCTTTCATGTCCTGAGGTTTCACCAGGCCTTTCAGAAGAGGAGATCGCCTTTAGAAATGACAAGGAAGTAACGTGGACCTGCTTCGGAGTCCCCAGGGTCAAGTTAAGCACAAATTTTAACTGCTTTCTCAGTTTGATATGTGTGAAATGCAGCCCTTCAAAGACATTCATGCTGATAATGTTACCTCCCAATCCATTTTTGATTCACTTGCAGCCAAGGGTCGATCCAGTTAGCATTCTTCAAGTGCATTCTACTTTTCATTGGGTTGGTTGTTTTTTGATTAATGACATCTATTGTTGTGTATATGATGACACACATATTTGGTCGTCCGTTAACTTCAAAATGGATGGACTAAATTCAAATAAAGTGAGTAAACCTTGAGCATATAGAGTATGTTGTGAAACTATTGGGGTCTGCAGTGATTATTACTTGTTTAGACAGCCACTCCCAGAACATTCCCTTCAGTAAGTAAGATATATTATGCTTACTCTCTTAATTGAGGCTAAAAGGGTCTGACAGGCTTACTACATTAAACATTAAGGTAAATATTTCAATAAAAACTCTCTAAACGCTTCATGGCCAGACACATTTTATTCACCCGTGTATGTGAGAAGGTACCGAGAATCCATGGCGCATGAGTCAAAGAGCTCCATTTTAATGTGAGTGTCATCCAAGGTTCCACAAGTGTTAGCTCCAGCTGCATGTGAATAGGCTCTGAGAGTGCAGACAAAAAAAAATATCACTTTCCATCGCGCCAAGCCCAAGGACGCATCAGACACAGTATGTTCTGAGACTCTCTTTTGAGTAGGCTAAATAATTAATCAATGACACACTCAATTGGTCACAATAAGCACAGGGATATTTACCTCCGAAATGAGTATCTGCTCATCTGCTGAGCACTCTATCGACCAGCTGTCCATCCATTCAATAGTTGTGATTCAGGGCAGTGTACGGAAGACCTCTAACAGTTCTCTATGCAACAACTTTATTTTTCTTATACAACTAAACATAATAAAATATAATAAATACAATATTTGACAAGCGGAAGAAGATGAATGAATGATTATGTAGTGAAAAATAGAGACATAAATTCACTGTGTTTGAAAGACACTCACAGATCTGCAGTATTGACTACAGAACATTCCCTGGGGATTAAGCTAGGAGCCAACCAGAAGCTAACAGCTAAGTTATGTATTTATTGTATTTAATGCAATATATGTATTTAATGGTTGGTGGTTCGAGTCCCCGTCCGAGTGCATACTGTCGTTGTGTCCATGGGCAAGACACTTTACCCACATTGCCTATGAATGAATGTGGTTGTGTGATTGGTGTTCGGTGGTGGTCAGAGGGGCCGTAGGCGCAAATTGGCAGCTACGCTTCCGTCAGTGTTCCCCAGGGCAGCTGTGGCTACATAGTAGCTTACCACCATCAGGTGGGACTGTAGAGTGAATTAATAATACAAAATATGTAAAGCACTTTGGGTGTCTTAAAAAGCGCTATAAAAATAATAACAGCTAAGTTATGTATTTATTGTATTTAATGCACTAATATGGATGCATTACTTTGCTCTCCTATTTAAATCAAAAAACATTATTTTGGATTTGGTGCCTACTTTTGAGTAGACTGTTGAGCAGCTCTTCTCTATTGTGGAAAATCACCAGAAGTGACCGTTATTGTGGGCATTTACATGATTGCTGATTGTATAGGCATCATGACTTTTAAATGTTTATATGCAAAATGTGTAATCTCTGAAGTATTATTGTGAACTCTATAACCAAAATCAAATTGAAACACACTTTTGACAACCAAAAACTGGAGAGGAATGACTTTGACAAAGCTATGGAAGCCCTGTAGGGACATGCTATTACTGAAAACCTTAGTCCATCTTTTCAAACCCAATATAACAGTTATTCGGATCATAAATGCAGAGCTGAACACTCATAACTTTTAACATTCTTGTCAAATATATTGGAAATTTCTATTCTGTGTGACTTTGCTGCCCAGTGTACAATGCCCACACTGCACTCTTAGAAAGTTATCCCATGCATAATGATGAATTGGATCCCATGGCCCTTATTATATCTCGGGCTTGAGTCTGATCCACTGTGCCTCTGCTGCTCAAGTGAATTCCTCTCATATCAATGCTTTTTACTCCATGTCTCTACACTGCCCTCATCAGGACACCACGACACCTACGTCATTTTGACTTTATCAGGGCAGATCATCTTTAGGAGCCATTTCATGTTTCCTAAATGGTAAACCAGCTAATACCTATTTTGTTGTTGTGGTCTATATCCTAGGGGCGTCGAGGACTTGTTTATATCAACTATGGCAGCAAACTTTCGAATCTTCACAAACACATCATGTACACTTGAATCCTTGATCCTTGAGTAAACGCTGGCAAAATATAAAAACATACTTCTGAAACACCCCGACTTGTATTGAATGAATACAATTATTATTTTTGTCTCCAATGTTTTTATAGCAATAAGTCAAACTAATTCATTGCAAAACAAAATTAGGGTGACCAGATGGCCCTCTTTGTGTGGCATTGCAGAGCATTATCGGCTCAAAGGAGGCCGTGTTCAGCGTTTTGAGTCATTTGACACATTTTGAAATAAACCCCACTTCTGAAGCTGACAGTATATAAATGTCCATGCTGATTGACTATATTTATGAACTCAGTTGTTACTATTGTGCCGCATTTGTAACCAGTTTTGCCCACTTAATATTCCTATTATGCCAAATCGACATTTCTGAGCTTTTCACAGTGTTGTTTCTACCTCAAACACATACCCAAGGTTGTGTTTTGTTTAATTCGGGCATGTTTGAGTAATTAATTATGTTGAGTTTTAGTCCTCTCCAAGAGCTGACACCAATACGTGATGTCACAAATTGGGGCAAACCGTGAAGTGGGCCTGTCTGCTCCTGCAATGTCAACTAACGCACCCGGAGAATACTCATTGCCACCACTATTCAACATCATATCTGATTGAAGAAGATGTGCGTTTGGCTGTGAGGGTGTCAAGGCTTTCTTATATTCCAGAAAAAGTCAAAAGTGGTATTTGGAAACCCCCGAAACTGGTACAAATGGTTTGATCCTGTGTTGAAACAGGAACAGGTGAGATGCGTGTCTGATCAGAACTGATCAGAAGTGGGAGCTCCACAGAACAGCTTGTATTAGAGACATATTAACTAAAATAAACTTTGAAAAGTCGAAACTCGGAAAAGGGTGGCTTGTCCTCTCCAGGTTGGAGGAGAGTCCCTGCCTCAAGTGGAGGAGTTCAAGTATCTTGGGGTCTTGTTCACGGATGGAGCGTGAGATTGACAGGCGGATCGGTGCAGCCTCTGCAGTGATGTGGTCGTTGTACCGGTCTGTCGTGGAGAAGAAGGAGCTGAGCCAAAAAGTGAAGCTCTCGATTTACCGGTCAATCTATGTTCCGACTCTCACCTATGGTCATGAGCTTTGGGTCATGACCGAAAGGAAAAGATCTCGGATGCAAGCGGCCTAAATGAGTTTTCTCCTCAGGGTGGCTGGGCGCTCCCTTAGAGATAGGGTGAGGAGCTCAGTCACTCAGGAGGAGCTCGGAGTAGAGCCGCTGCTCCTCCATATCGAGAGGAGTCAGCTGAGGTAGCTCGGGCATCTGTTTCGGATGCCCCCTGGATGCCTCCCTCGGGAGGTGTTTCAGGCAGGTCCCATCGGAAGGAGGCCCCGGGGAAGACCCAGGACACGCTGGCGGGACTATGTCTCTCGGCTGGCCTGGGAACGCCTCGGGAAGTCTGGGCGTCCCTGCTTAGACTGCTGCCTCCGCGACCTGGCCCCGGATAAGCGGAAGAAGATGGATGGAGGATGGATGATGGATGGATGTTGTGAAGATGGGGCAGTTTATTTTGCCATTATCTGGACCTTGACCTAGAAACATGTATGGGTATTGAAAAAATTGTCAAATGTGGATGATGATGATGCAGAATCATGTAACTGTAGCCTAGTTAATGGATTTAAAATCAGTCTTTTGATTTAATCATTGATTATCATGATAGCTGCCTATTTAATATTCTATTCTAAATATTGTAATAAAATGCACCTGCTTACATGCTAAGGCAATGTGGATGTAAACTTAGTTGCACAGCTCTTGCATCATACAGAGAGAAAAATGTATTCTCCTAATCTGTGAGAACCGGAAGGAAGCCATCTCCGTGTGCTCCCACATCCAGTAGCTCTAGGAATAGACCGGTTACTTTTCCTCACACCCACCTGCCTGGGCTTTCTAGTCTACTATTTTAAACCCATTTTAGGATGACCATCATGGCTGACACTCAAAATGCATTCAGTGTAGGTGTTGTCTAGCCCCATACACCAGGATTATATCAGTAAATGTAATATTAGTATGTAGTTTTTATGGACAGCTAAAAGTGTGTAAGTAATACACTGAAATGTTGAGAGAAAATTTCAACGCAAAGGGTGATAATTGGCCATTGGGTTTTAATGTGGATCTGGTACAACATCTGGATCCTGGAGTTTTTAAAAGATTTGGTTCTGTGACTGACAGAAATGATTATCTTGATTATCTTAATGTGAAAATGAGTCAAATGCCCGTCATCTGCAAAGAAAGGTTGTAAATACCCATAGTTACCGTACGTTTTTGATATACTTTACAGTACATCCCTAAATGAAATCAACTTGCATCATTCTGTGACGTAGTCCTGGCTTGTGTGACCCACCCAGTAAACAGGATAACCATGTGGAGTCCCACCCATGTCCGTACTTGGCCCACTTTAGTTTCCCATAGCCCTTCTGATTGATGCCCCACCGTTCGGTCATTCCTCACCCATTTTGAGATGCTTATTCAAACCAGCATTCGCACACACAGTGGTCTTAAACTTCTTATCTGTAAAAGAACCTTCTGAGGCTATCTCGACTCATCTTTTTTTTGGCCTGTCAACGTTCAGGGAGAACAATCAGATGGATACACATATGGAGATGGTTAATCACTGTCAGCGTGTGCTTGGATGTCAGAAATAAGGGAAAAAAATGAAACAAGAAAAGAGCTGTGTTGCTCGTGCGGATGAGAGCCGGTTCCAACAAAGGCCCTAAAAATAGTAGGAATAGGCCCATGTGACATATTGAGGCTAAAAGCTTGTGAATAATTTGTCTAATGCAACACATAACCCCTCCCTGAGTGCGCTCGAGAGTATACGCTCCCGCTGCTGGCACTAATGTATTGTGGATGTGTTAACAATTGATATTAAATACAGTAGGTTTTTCTAAACACACTCAAATGCAAACTAATATCTTCCTTATCATTGCTATCATTGCATTCCCTGTTTTTTTCTCCAAAGTGAAATTTGAGTCCCGTGTTTAACTCGTCTTATCTCCGCCACTAGGCTGGAAGTGAAATGAAAGAGGACACCTGTTGTGTTACACTGTATTGTTGTGTATGCTGAACTGTTAAAGGAAGCAATGACTCAGCAGTATTGCAATGGAGCAATTTCATTTTCTATGGACTGTATTATTATTAACTTAAATATAACGAGACTGCAGTAACTCTGAAGAAAACATGTGCATATCTCCCCAGGAAAGAATTTGGCTGCAGTAAAGAGGAAATATATGGTAAAATCTTGGCTCGCGATCAGTTGGGGATTGGGAACCGAGATGAGACAGGACACAGCTGTTAATTATGACATTAGAAATTAACTTGATTTATTGGACAGTAGAGGGAATATTAACAGCCAGTACATGGTACACACAGTGGAAGAAACAGAAGACCAGATTTAATTGAGATGTCGAGTTGTAGCAGTTCAGATACCACATTATTAGATCATATACAATTAATGTTCAAGGCACAGCTATCATTTTTATGGAACAATTCCATTAGTAGTAAAATCAATACACATAATAGAGAATATTCATCTCAGTTGGACATTCCTGGGTAAATAAACGATAAAATAAACATAGCACTCAGTAGCAATTCCCTAGCATTAGCTGATTGTCCCTACACTGTAATTAGTTCTTGACATATGGCAACCAGTCATCTACAGGTGTTTTCAGCAGTGCATTGGTGGGGAACATTTAACAAGTGACGTTTTTAGCCAGAGTGAATAGTGATAATAGATTAAATGCAAAAGTCACACAATTCATGTTACTATTTACTGTTTACTAATTACTTGACCAAAGGAACTGACCAGGTTAGTGTGTAAGTCTGTACAGTCATATTGACAGAATGTTTTTTGTAATCTAAAACATTGAATGTATTACTTGGCTCATCAGAATGAATACTACCTCTTATTACTCTCAGCTACAGTATGGACTTACTTCCATTGATACAAGTACACTGTCTTTTTACTGCATGTTCTATAAAGTGGATGGTAATTATGGCCCTTTAAAGCATAGATAAAACCAGTGTTTTCATTTGCACGCTGTACACTTCACTTACTTCAGAAGTGCAATCTAATAGCTGTGGAAATTAACAATGGACTCAACCCTGCTCCTGGTGACAGTGGTCCAGACATATTGTGCTCTGTGGTATGCCCGACACAGCTGCTGCACACCGGGCCTGATCACCTTTTGCTGCGCAACATGACTTCAGATCAACAATAGTGTGTTATGTTACACATTCGGCAAACAGACCTTTCGCATACGAGCTATTGATTGTGCCATGAACAGAAGATTAGCCGGTAGCAAAGAGAAAAGTTCAGGGCTTGTTTAAAAATAGACCATAGTTTAAAAGCTGGATTTGTGCTCTGGTATACACTCACTGACTGGACATTTTATTAAGTGGACTTCATGTTTTGTCATCATTTGCCTTCCAAGATGGTTTCCTGAACTCTGGCCTCCGCAAGTCATTTTTGCACACAGAACTGCCTCTCGCTGCATATAAGTATCTTTTTTCAATCCATAATTCCAATAATCCCATGGCCATTTTCTGAACTACTGGTCCACCTGGCTGGCACCAACCACCAAGCCATGATCAAATTTGCACAAAAAAAAAATGTAGGTTCAAGGTTCAAGATTCAAAGTGTTTATTGTCATATGCACAGTAGGAAATATGATTCCCTGCACAATGAAATTCTTACTTCGCTGCCCGGACTGGATGCCAAAAATATAATTGAAATAAAAATAGATAAATAATAGAAGATAAAGATCAGCATGCATAAGTGGGAATATATATATATATATAAATAAGTAAAATGTTTGTGTATGTGTATGTGAACATTCAATCAGTAGTGACTTCAACAACATTAATGAATGTAAAGACTGAAACCAAAGACTCTGGATTTATCAGTGAACATTGTGTGTAAATAACAGTAAAACCTAAGGACTAAACCAGGGCTAAAAATATTCTACGAAATCTAGTTTATTTTATTGAGCTGAACAATTATTTTCAGTCTACACATTGAGTCATATGGATAGTGCGTTTGCCAATATTGCAATAACGATAAATTATGGAACCCTAAAAAGGCTTGGTGGGGGAGAACCAAATAAGAGGACAGTGCATGGCGGCCCGGGGAGGTTTTTGCGTAGGTGGAGGCAGACATACAGCAGGTGGATGTTTAGTCAGAAAGATAAGACAGTGCCTGGCTGACAGAACACCTGATAAGCAGCCTGACTGTCAGGTTTGGCAGCCTGGAAGAGAGGCAAGAGAACAGGGCATGGAGGCGAAGCAGTCATGCAGATGGGTTAAATAGAATAAAAGGTAGTGTGGGAATTGTAAGAGCATATTTTAAGAGGTGCACCTGCTATTAAAACTCAGACTCTGAAACTAAGACGACAGATGCAGACTATTGGATCTTTGTGTGAAGTGGAGCATGGATCGTTTTTTATGTTTATTTTTTATTTGACCTTTATTTAACCAGGAGAGTCACTTTTTCCGGGGAGTCCTGGCCGCAGTTTGCAGACATACGCCAAGCTAATTTACTGAGCATATTTTAAATAGAGCCATATGAGTTGCCTAGTGTGGTTTGACCTGGAGCGCTAATATTTCAAACTCATGTGATGACTTGTGATGTGTGAATGCCCACTTTAGAACAGCAAATGTTAAATTACATTTTGATTTACAGTATGAAATGCCAAGCTGTATATTTATTCAAGGCTGTTATATTTGGTCAGTTTAATTTTGTATGAACACGTTGACACATAAAATGTATTTTATTGAAATGCAAGTGGTTCTTTGCTGACATTTACATAAATTGGAGTGTTGCATAGCTCTTGTGCGCGTGTGTGAAGAATGTTTTAAATTTAAGACACTTTTCACTTTTCAAATTGAGACATTTTGCTTAATAATTGCATAATATGGTGATTGCATTATTGCTCCATTAAGACTGCAAGTAGAATGCCAAAATCTATAATGTAGTTGTTTCTTTATTAACAGAATGTCCTGAGGTACAAAAGTAAAAACACACTTATAGTTATAGCTCCAGTTTATAGTCACAGGAGAGATTGCTGTTTTACAAGTAATGACTCCCATAATAACACTGCTTTGTATCATTTTCATCATTTGAAGACAACAATATAATCTTCCTCATATCTTTTTCTTTCTCATTACAGGGAAGCCCCAGACAGTGGAGAGCTCGGAGCGCATCCAGCTGTCTGGCACATATAATGTCCGCAAAGGGAAGCTCCAGCTCCCAGTCAACCGCTGGACCAGGCGACAGGTCATCTTATGTGGCACCTGTCTCATCGTCTCCTCCGTGAAGGAGAGCCAGACGGGCAAGATGCACATCCTGCCACTCATTGGAGGAAAGGTACTTGTGACTCACACTTCACCAGGTCTGGAGCTGAATTTCAAGTCGTATATATTTTTATGGTGTTTTGTACTTTATGGCCCTAATCATAAATCTCTAATGCCACCACCTGATAAAGTGACTCATATACCCACCCACAAATGCCCTAAACAGTAAAATGTGTCCTTTTCACCTTCATGAACTGTTTGTCCTTTGGTGCAACATTCATTTGTACATTTTAGCTCAAGGTGAACTCAAAATAATGCCTGCCAGGATTTTGGAATTCAGCTGAGAGTGTGCCCTCTTCAAGGCATTGTATTTAAAGTATATATATATAGTTTTCCAACCTCTTGAGAGCTTCTTGTTCTTCTATCACTGCAAAGTCTATGAAAGCTGTAACTATCAAATAAATCAGATAGAAAAATTGGTTTTATGCATTGCGGAGAACATTTTATTAGAGCCAAAATGGTTACACAATTGTATGTTTTATTGTGTAATACAAATTTTCAGCATTTGCAATATTATATAATATTCAGTAAGCAAGCTAAAGAAAACATTTTTGATGCAATTTCTGAAAACTAAAATTACAGACATTACATTTTCTGTTTATATGGTTGTCAAAATTAAGCTTCTGTAGTCTTTATCAACCAGAGACCTTTCAAAATACATTACATTTCCTACCTACCATATCGAGCACCAGTGTTTAGAAACGACCTTTACCTGTTTATGGCTTTATGGATCTGTCTGCAAGGTCACTAAATTATCTCTAAGTGCTCTTGTTAAAAGCCCTCGCTATTATTTGCTTCTCACATCTGACACTCCATTTCCCACCACACCCAGATTTTAAACAGAACATGACCTCCAATGAACTATTCTTCCGTGTAGTGCCTCTTCATTGGCTGTCTTAGCGCATGATAACAACTGTGCACAATTGTCCATGTTTTAAAAAGCTATTTCACATTTGTTTCTCTTTGTGTCACGCACATAGATGTCATTATACACCCATGCTTCTGGTTGACTGGATATGTATGCCCCACAGCTACTATTGAGACGTCCATGTGTCAACTTTTTCCCCCTTTTTGTTTCTAGGCAAACATTTCTTTAGAACGGAGGCCGGAGATGTCACATTTCATGCTCTAATGTCACTTTTGTGTGTGTGTTTGTGTGCCTGCAGGTGGAGGAAGTCAAGAAGCACAATCACTGCTTGGCGTTCAGCTCGGCGGGGCCTCAGAGTCAGACCTACTATGTTAGCTTTGACAGCTTCACGGAGCACCTGCGCTGGCACCGTCACGCTGCCAAGGTATTGTGTGTGAGCCGCTGTGCCAGATTAGTAGCCGGAACAGGGTAGGCATATACTCCCCCGGTGATACTTACAGGTCAGCTGCATTGTATATCAAAACATGCATGACTGAGAATTGCAATAGAAGAAAATGATGGCACTAATTGTAGTTCCTCTTGGAGCTGAACAATATCAGAAAAACATGTAATAGATTGCTTTTTGCTTTTCAGCTCAAATAGGACTTAAATCAGGACTAAACAGAGGACTAAATCAAGATTAGATTGTGCTTTTTGTTTGGTCACAACTAAGCTTTTAAGGCTCCGATAGGACAAATATTCGGGTAAATATCAGTAAGATGAATACACATTATTGCAATAAAGATACATTTGTCCCTAGTTCTTTTTTGTATTAGCTTGAGTGGTTACTTTATTGTGGCAAGAGTTGTGTGTGTGTGTTTCTCTCTCCTTCCTGTCATCTGAATTCAAGTAGGCCATAGCCAGGAAACCTCTTTTCTAAATATTAACAGGGACACGTATGTCACCCACACCCAGAGGGCCACTCAGAATAGAAGACCACGCGTACAAGCAGCACGTGCCCCAGTGAAGCCTGCAGCCAACTCACTGACACCGTCACTTGTGGCTCAACATCAGATTCACAATTTTACTGTTTCACTTTTATTGGGAACTTAATATATTTGACTTTTATATTACATAGATCAGGATTCCTATGTATATATAGTATTAAATTGTATTTGTGTAGCTTCTGTAGAACGTTTATACATGGAAAGAATCAAGCATAGTTAAGTGTTTACAAAAATAGTTCCTGATAAGTTTTCTTTTATTTGCAAACTTTTCTTATTGTAGCCAGCCCAGCCAGAAGCATTCATTTTCTTAATAAGGTGAAAACGTTTTCCATTTAAAATTTTTGTTCATGTTTTTTTTTTTTTTTTTTTTTTGCATTAGTTTAGGCAGTTCTACTTGTGTTGGCACCGCCCCCTGAATCGTAATTGTTTTTTATGTGTTTCCAATTCCATTTGTTCCGCTGCAGCTTAATTTAAATACATGGACACGACACAACACATTTGTATAACTATAAAAAGAGAATTCACTCAAATTTAGACTTTTACTGATGTTACATTAATTTGATTTTAACATGATTGTGTATACATGCAATACTACGGAAGCATAATGCATCCACTTGATTTAAAAAGATTTCTGTTTTTTATGCGAGTTAAATAATTTCTGTTTTCACAAGTTAAATAATTTCAGTTTTTCCGAGTTAAATAATTTCATTTTTCACAAGTTAAATCATTTCTGTTTTTAAGTTAAATAATTTCATTTTTCACGAGTTAAATAATTTCTGTTTTTACGAGTTAAATAATTTCATTTTTCCCAGGTTAAATGATTTCTGTTTTTACGAGTTAAATAATTTCGTTTTTCACACGTTAAATAATTTCATTTTTCACAAGTTAAATAATTTCATTTTTTACGAGTTAAATAATTTCTGTTTTTTACGAGTTAAATAATTTCTGTTTTTTACAACTTTTTTCTGATGATCGGTGCCGGTGAAATGGCAGCCGGAGTGGTGGGCAAGCGGGGTGCAGGTGTCTGCGCAACCGTGGCTCGAAGCCCGGGCAAAGCCTGGAGCAGCAGTGGTTGTAACCAAAACTGCGGTCTGTCCCGTGACCACAGCGACCAGTCCAACGACCACACTGTGAGAGCTCAGATTATGGTTCAGATAGTGGTCCGTATAATCAGACAAAAGTAATAAATACCGAAATGATTTAACTCGTAAGAACAGGAATGATATAATGATATAATACTGTGATTTTAGCTCCATACAGTATGCTTCAAAGGGATTCTACATTGCGCTATAAATTGTTGCAGTACTCAGATTGCAAATATGGATAATACAGAACAATGATGTAATCGTATATATAGGACACTTTCATTCCAGTCCACATATACAATCTAATATGCAACTTTCCTCTCGCTCCGTGAATCCTATGAAGATTGGTCATTACCTGACATTTGACCTTTTAGTGGCAAGCTACATACAAAACCAGTTAAGCCACCCGCGCTGGAGATAATCCTGTTTAAGTCCACGTTCTCTTTGTCTTTCTCTATCACCTCAGTGCTCGTCTCATTTTCCCTTATCCCTCTGCCCTTCATTTAGATGGTGTCCCAGCGGATCAACTCGGTGGATCTGTCCTGCTGCAGCCTGGAGCAACTTCCCCCAAATCTGTTCTACAGCCATGACCTTACGCACCTTAACCTCAAACACAACTTTCTGCCTTCTGACCAGCGCCTTCAGCAGCTGCAGAGGTACGCTGATGCAATGTACAGGCTTCAACAACACATCTGTAATAGTTGTTACATCATACAGCTGTATATAGTGCAGGTGGCAGATGTTTTTTTTTTCTTTCATGATTCATTAGATTAGTTTGAACTAGACACCTCCCAACCTGGACCTACCAGAACTACCAGGGGCCAGCATTAGTTTGTGTGGGCAAAGTAGCCAAACCACACCTACAGCCTCTCTAACCGCTACTTAAGACGCAACGACAATCACGCTTTTACATTCATACATAGTCAAGGCTGTTGAAGTGTCTTGCCCAAGGACACAACAGCAGTATAAAGTTGTTTGAAGCAGGGATTGAACTGCCAAACATGTTTGTGACGGTCACCAAAGAAACATCAACGTGTAGTGTATAGTATATTAATGTTCTCATATGCTCGGGATGCATTTGTCTTTAAAGGTCTTATATTGTGCATTTTGGATACATTAAGATGACCAGTTTTCATTTGCAACCTGAAACACACAATACTGATCTAATTCAAGCTGCTTTTTTTTAAAGGCTGTAAAGTAGGACATGCTGGTGACCTGACTCTTGATTGTGTAAGATTGTGGGATTGCAAGCCACTACTACACACACTTTTTATATGCCTTTGCTTTGCATTTTTTGAGCATTCAGGTCCTTAAAAAAATTATAAGCTCTTATATAATACTCTCCCAAAAGTATTGAAAAATAATAACTGTGGACCTTGTGTAAACACACCTGAGGCTAAACAACAGGGCGGAAAGAGGGAGAAGAAAAAAATGGTCTGGGCAAGACACGGCTTGAGACGATTTAGAGACTTTGGCCTCAATAATATAAGAAATGTTGGACTGATGCTCAATAATAGTGAAGGCACAGAGACACAGCCTGGTCTTACTGGAAGCAGCAGGTCACGGCTGGCTGCTTCAGACCACATTAGCATTCGTCTGTGCGGCCATAAACCTGGGCAGCAGTCTAGGAAAGGCCCCAAAAAGGCTAGCCAGAGCTATGCTAGCAGACCCAAGTGCAGCCAAACTAGCCCAGAAGGTCTGCAGGGAAGCTTTTAATGTGCCTGGACTGCCTCGCTTCACTCTCCCAATGTGGCCACCATCTGCTACATGCTTATCACGGTCGCAGATTAAGGCCCACAGCCAAGACGTAGCCATGTCTACTCTATATTTTGTATTCTCGAAAATGTGCATGCCTATCAAAGCCTTTTATCCTAAAGATTATTTCCAAAACGATCTATCAATAATTGGTAGAATTATAAGGATTTGGCGCCCTGTGAAGTACTGGTATTTGCACTTTTGGAGATGGTATGATGAGGTTGTTTCTATGTAAGGAATGAAAATAGGCTGTGGGCTACAGATATGAGGTCAGTGCATACACAGGCTAGTTACAGTGTGGTCCAATTTATTAATAAAGAAAATGGTCTGTGTCTATCTCGTAGTCGATGGAGCTCTGTCACACTCATTCTGATTTTTTGTTTTTTATTAAGTTTTTTAATACCTGGTGTTGCTAAGAAGCGGATGTAATTGAAACAACTTAAAATGCAATAAATAGCTCCCCTGCTGGTCAAGCGCAATAACATCCATTCAGTTTCTCCCAAAAAACTAAGTAGGCTCATCCGTATTTGACCCAGCATGTTAGGGAAAGGAGGTCATTAACGACAAAAGAGAATTATTGTAGCTGAAAATACTTTGGCTAGTGCACAACACGGTTACTCTACTCTTTGTTTAGGCCCCATGAGAGAGGAGTTAAAAAGAGCTGAAGTCAGGGAACAATCACACCCTGTATGGCATCTCTATGAATGGGGGTGTGAGTGTTTTCACGGCTGGGACAGTGGTGCGACGCTTGTGTTCTGTATCAACACAGCTTTGCGCTCACACAGGGCCATAGTGCTTTTGATTTTCACCAGTGTTAAGGAATGCATGAACCTGCCACATGCCTCTCCCCACGCCAAATACTAACTGGTGGGAGATTTGCCAGCCAGGTGTGCATAATCAGTTGTCTAGGTTACTAGTCCTGTTCAGAGGCATGAGCATTGGACTAACCAGGTGTGCAGAGGTTACCAACATTGAGGTCAATGGCTCACATATGATTGAACCTTTTGATTGAACGTTAGGTAATGATGAAATCTACACTTCTTTTTGTTTGTTTATTTATTATTATTATTATTATTATTGTTTATTCACTTTTTATGACTCATTATTAGTGGTTTTATTCCTAAACAATCCATTCTTACCTACTCGCTGGTTTTGGGGCTATATAATTACCAATTATACCAAGTAAAAAGCAGTTATGTCTGGACAAGCATACTGCCAAAACAGAAGTATTGACAAAAGACAGAACATTATAATAGTAGTCTATATAAAACCACATTATTGAGAATATGCAGTATTTTGGCCTCTAGATTTACTTTATATAGACATTACAGAGCCTTCTATTCTATATGCACTTTCAATCATTTCTGATATTAGTCAGTTTAAAATTGCATATAATCAGTAGTATATAGATGTGAAGATGGTCCAACCTGTATTTTATTAGTGAAAATTAAGAAATGTAACCTTCATTAACCCGAAAGCCCATAGCGTAAGTACAAGCTAATGGCATGACTGAACAGATAACAGTATGGCACAGACAAGACCAGCACTGGAGCATTACTCAGCAGGTTGTAGAGGCTGAATTAATGGTGAAAGTGACATTTTCCCACACACACCCCCACTATACCCCCCCACACACACCACACACCCACCCACCCACTACCAGCACCATCCTGTCCGCTGCATGCTGGAGTCACCCTCAGCTGGAATTAGTTGGCCATCCTAATCAATAGCCCTGACGTCTCACCTGATATACTGTGTGTCCAGCCCATATGTGCACACAGGAAGGAGAAGCTAGCCCTGAAGCAGCTGCAGCTAATATGTTGATAGCAGGTTGTTGTATGTAGACAGATAAATAAAGACAGTGTCCTTTCCCCCTTGGCTTTTGCTTTGTTCCCCGGGCGGCCGCCTGGCCGGCGGCCCTGGGGGGGGGGGGGGGGGGGGGGGGGGGGGGGGGGGGGGGGGGGGGGGG
>JAVQKC010057945.1:0-11521 GCA_036025475.1 Philypnodon macrostomus
AAAGGTGAACTGTGCATTTAAATGTCCTCAAAATGAGTCATTACACAGTACAATTCCTATGATATGTATGATTATTGTTTAACCAAGCCTTCAGTGGGCCAGACATGGACTGGTCAAGGACCGCATGTGGCCCCCGGGCCGCACTTTGCCCAGGTCTAGTCTAATCCAGTGGTTCCCAAAGTGGGGATCAGGGCCTTTTGGGAGTCCATGAAGGGCCTTCAGGGGGGCTTAAATTCTAGCTTGAAATGAATAACAAAAAGTATATCACTTCAAGCTATTTGAGTGTTGTTTCCAATGTTTATAGAATTCTCTATAAAACTCTGATGAAATCTTGTATTTCACCAAATTTTCTATAATTTGATGAGAATTTTCGGCTATTAAAGGGAGCTTTGTTGATTTTGGGAATGGCTGGTCTACTCATTTTACATAGAGAAGAAATCATCAAGTCAAGTGGTGGGGCTACTCTGCCTCAAATCAGTCTCTTCAGCGCAGATTTGCAGCGTCTGATCTGAGAAGGAAGAGGCAGTAAAAGAACGTTCCTTTAAGAGTTATTGTCCGAGCCAAGGTCTGCTGAGTTTGTGACATTTATACTGACGATGAAGCAGTAGATCAATCCAACAAATGCACTTCTTGTTCCTTTTGCTTCAGACAAGGACTCAGAATAGAAGTCCTTGCCTATGGTATCACACACATTCTGAAATTGAGGGGTTTCATGTTAAATAATTCAACAGCTGTGTCCCCTAGGCAATTCACCAGACACTACTAACTATTTTATTTGAGCCACTGATGTTATTGAAATGGTACAGCACTTAATCCTTAATTCTGGCTGGTTGGCCCAAAGATTTTAAGAGGTAATCGTTCAACTATATACAAAATATTGGTTTATGTTTATGGTCAGATTCTATTATTCTATTGCTATAGCCTAAATAGGCCTAAGTGAATAATAAAGGCATTCAGATTTTACTATCGAAATGCCAAGTAAAGGGCTTAGTAATGTAAAACGCTCTTATAATGTATTAGGCCTAAGTTATTTTGTAAATCATGGAAAAGTCATTGAAACAGCCTCAAGTTTGCAGTGTAAACAACTAATGGTGCGTTCATTTTATACTTGGAGGGCGGGATTTCCGAGTTCCGAGTTGTAACACTCAACTGAACGGCCCTTGATGTGGGTATTCCAGCTCGGAAACTCAGGGCAACTCGGACAACCCCGAGATGACAAATCCAACATGGCAGCGCCCCATTTTACAAGAAAATACAAAATATAACTCGTATAATATTCAATGAACTTGTTATAATTTGATATGAACCATTCACTACGGTCAACACGGTACCTGTTAGCATGTTGCCGTGATGTATTTTAGCATCTGCAGATAGAAAATATGCTAAAATCCCTGCTGTTGCTAATTCTACTAACTGCTAAATTAACCTGTTAGCGTAATAGATTTGTTTATTTCCGCGTTAACGACTATGAGCTCCAACTTCCGAGCTAAGAGGAGAACTTGAACGCAGCATCAGCCTTGACTGTCAAATAAGGTAGGTGAGGTGGGCGTGCACCGTCTCGTTGTTCAGCCTGTACTGTATTGTGCTCTGTGTTGATTGGTGGAGGCAGAGACTAGAGCAGGTGAAATCTGAAACTATCAGCGCACCTGGGTGAGTTCCGCCAATATTTATCTTTTTTATCTTTGGGCGCTGGTTACAGGCAGAAAATGGCAGCTACAACTATTTCAATTGAACAAGATCAATTCACTTGTTCGGTTTGTCTGGAAGTTTTGAGAGACCCGGTGACGATCCCATGCGGACACAGCTATTGTCTGGGCTGTATTGAAGACTATTGGAACAGGCCTAAGCAGAAAGGTCAGTACAGCTGTCCGCAGTGTAGACAGGTCTTCAATCCTAAACCGCTGCTCTGTAGAAACACTGTTCTCGCTGAAGTCGTGGAGAAATTACTGAAGAAAACTCCAAACCAGACCAAACTAGTAGAAGTGAAATGCAGCGCTTGTCCGGGGAGAAAAGGCAAAGCGGTCAAAGCCTGCCTGACGTGCGCCGGAGCTTACTGCGTGGCGCACCTGAAATCACACGAGGAGCGCTTTCACAAGAGCCACAAACTGATCCCGGCCACAGAGGAGTTTAAGGAGAGGCTGTGTCCACAACATAATGATAAAATACTGAAACTATTCTGCCGCACGGACCAGCAGCCCGCGTGCTCTCTGTGCGTAAAGGACAGGCACAAGGGCCACGAGAATGTGCCTCTGGAGGAAGAGAGGGCTGCGCAACAGGTGAGTTCAGAGTTTCCCAGGAACTGTTGAGGGGGGGTCCCAAAAACGGAGCTTTGGTCTTTTTTTCTATTACTGACTGCGACTTTTGTATTTGTAGTTTAGGTCGTTTGTAGTTTTTTTTATCCGATTTGAGGCCTGATACACTGATACACTGTAGAACTATGATGCCTAGATCATAATACATTATATAGCCTATTTTTTACTTCCATGGAACGTTTAGAACCACAGTCAAACCTGCTTTAGGGTGAGTCATGTTGATTGACGGTCCTACTGTATGGCCCTTACAAACAACATGTACATAGAGTTGAATATATATACTTTGTTTACATCTATACATACTGTAGACTATACCTTTAGGCCAGGGGTGTCCAGACTTTTTTCACTGAGGGCCACTTGCTGAGGTTCACTTCACCAAAAGTCCCCTTCAGTTGTATCTGTTTTCTGACACTTATGTTCAGGTTTATTCACTTAATGTCCCTATATTACAACAATAACCACACAGAAAAGTGGACTTGGATTATGTAGAAGCAAATGCAGTAAAAAGACTATTTGAGCCAATTGAGAGGTAAGCCTGAGGGCCACTAAAAAATTGCTCTGCGTGCCGCATTTGGCCCCCGGGCCATAGTTTGGACACCCCTGCTTTAGGCTATATAAACACAACCAGTTGAAGTTAGCTGACTTTCCTGTTTGTGAAGCTCTCAGGATTTCACAGTTTACTAAAATAAAAAACAAAACTTTTACCTGCAGATGTTTCTCATACACGCTTATTACAGTTAAAACTTTACACTGATTTTAATATTAAAGTGTGTGGGGTCAGGCCAATGTTTGATCTTTGCTTTTATCATATAAAGGCTTATTATATTTGCACCTTTCTGAGCTGTTTAAACAGGGAGCTATGATTTCTAATAAGGGCCACGTCTTGCACCTGAATATTAAATGCGTTTATCAAAATAATCCAATACAGCCATCGTACAGTGTGCTTTTAGAACTGTGAAGACTTTCCCATAAATCGAATACTTGCAACAGGATCTACGTAAGCCTTTTGAATGTCATTTGAGACGGTGGCCTAAGGGACTGACCTGATACTCTGTGCTCATCAGAAGAAACTACAGGAGGGAGCTTTGAAGTCTGTGCAGAAAATGAAGGAGGCTGAGAAGGAGCTCAGGTTTGACATTAAATATATCAAGGTGAGTGTATAAATGTGACTAAACATGCAAAATATAATGACGGTTTTGTATTGTAGTCACAGTATCTCATGCAATGCTTGGAAGGTCCCGTTTGACATGGTAAAATTGAAAGTATACATTGAACAGGCATAATGTTATGTGACAGATATCTCTTCATCATGGTACCTGTTGCACAATGTATCCATTTGTCTAACAAGGGAACTTTTTGTCGTCAACGTTGATGTGTTCGAAAAATAATTTGACTGGGGCCTAACCCAGATATTACAGCATTTAATGAAAGTATTATCTAGAACCAGGTAATTGCATTTGAGGAGCATTCTGAAGTAAAATCTCTCCAACTATATTTAGTGCTCATGTAGTTTATTGCCCTTTCTGACCATCCTCATTTTGTTTTACGCAAATCAGATCTCTTAAGGGTTTTCAAGGGTGCCCCGAAAGGCTTTGAGGCCCACTTTGTTATAAAAGTCAATTTATGTTTGTGTTACTACAGCTTGTCTCATTTGTCCACAGCACTCCACAGAGGCGGTGGTGGAGGAGAGCGAGCGCGTGTTCTCGAAGCTGGTCCGCTCCATAGAGAAGCAGAGCGGTGAGCTGAAGGAGCGGCTGAGGGTCCAGGAGCGGGCAGCGGTGGGTCAGGCCGAAGAGCAGCTGGAGCGGGTCCAGAGAGAGCTGTCCGACCTCAGGAAGAGCTACTCGGAACTGGAGAGTCTGACCCACACCGAGGACCATGTGCACTTCATTCAGGTGTTCATTAAATAATACAAGCTGACCACAGTGAATGACTAAGATGCTGGCACATTTAGGAATACAGCCTCATCATTAGAGATATCAGTTAAACACATTCAAGATTAATTCAAGGATTTACGCTGTATACAATCTGACTATTGAACCACTTGTATACGGTTTTTAACTTCCCTGTGAGGCACATTTGGTTCCCAACCCACAGTTTGTGAAACAATGGTTGAAATAATCCTTATAAATTTAACACATATGGAAATGGGTGAACCAGCAAATAATATTACAATTGTCATGGAAACTATTTGCAAAGCTATTCACACCAGTAACATACATGTTGCTCTGTGGCGCCAATGTAAAGCTGCCATCTTCAAGCTGTAGGTGTGAGCTTTGTTGTTGGTGGTATTCAAATCCCGCATTCTCATTTGGTTTCTTTGCTTTCACAGAAGTCAAAGTCTCTTAATTTCCCGATGAAGAGTGTAGAATTGCCCAGCACAGACGCTCTCACATATTTGATGTATAAAACCATGAGAGGCACACTGGCCGACCTCAAAGATTCTCTCGATGAGGCGCTTGAAAGAGAATTTAGCAGGATCTCGGATAAGGGTACAGGCTCATATTGCCTCATGTCAAGTTCATTTGGAAGGGACAATATTCACAATAGTGTTTTCTTTTATAGTTATTTCACTGAAGGAGACTAGCAACCAGACTCTATATGAAAAGGCTCAAGGTATGCGAGTTTGTTTTGGGGTGAAGTATACACTAATCGAATGCTTTCACATATCTCTGCGTGTATTTGTCCAACAGCATCAAAGGTAAAAGACTCAGACGTGCAGAAATCAGAGTCAAAGATGAGGGATGACTTTCTACACTGTACGTAAAACCTTTTATATATAAATAAATTACTTGCATTATCTGCGTTTGTTTTGAAGTTAAGTACAGAGAAAGTTTAAATGATTTTGCATGTGTTTGTCCAACAGCATCAAAAGTGAAAGATACAGACATGCAGAAATCGGAGCCAAAGACGAGAGATGATTTTCTTCATTGTAAGTACATTTGTTACGGGATATAGGATCTTTGAGAATATTGGCCAGCAGTTGAATTTGGTCATTCATGTTGTGAGCACAGTTCATTTAACTATACTGTAGTCAAAGTGTTTATTTATTAATTAATTAGACAGACAATTGTGTAGTAACACTAACCCTTGGCTACTACACCCATCTCTAGTCACAACAGCTGAACCTTTTAGGATGAAACCTTTTACTGGTTGCTTAAGATATCAATCCTATTAAGTAACAGATTTTTCCATTCCACTCATCATATACAAAGATATGTAATGTAGTTTATCTTAAAACTTGCAGATCACCACGATCTAACCCTGGATCCCAACACAGTGAACCCCTTCCTGTGGTTCTCAAGCGACGGTCAAGGGGTCACCACTCTGCCTGAGGCCCAGCCATACCCTGACCACCCAGACCGCTTCACCTCGTGGGCCCAGGTGCTGTGCAGAGCGGGGATGGCCGGCCGATGTTATTGGGAGGTGGAGTGGTCTGGCAACGGAGGAGTGTCCATCGGGGTGTGCTACAAAAACATGAGCCGCTCTGGAGGAGGGAGTGAGTGCAAACTGGGGCATAATGCTAAATCCTGGAGCCTGGACTGTTCCTATTCAACCAGCTCATTTCAGCACAACAAGGAGAATTTGGAGCTCACTGTACCGTGTTTTAGTCGGATAGGGGTGTATCTAGATTACAGAGCTGGGATGCTGGCATTTTATGGGGTTTCTGAGACTATGGTGCTGCTTCATAAAGCCAGGGCCATGTTCAACCAGCCTCTTCTGCCAGGGTTTTGGGTTGGATTAGGATCCACCTTAAAACTGTGCTCACCTTAGAAAAGATAAGTGGCAAGCCATTAACCAAATGAAGGATACCTCATCTTACGGATTGATGCCTGTTAATCAAATTGTGTGCAAAACGAACAAATCTGCCTTTAAATCTTCTGTATTGAAGATATATAATTTTTTCATTAGAAATTTTATCATTAGAAAGTACACAGAACAAGTAGTTGTGCTCGTTGCATAGTATTTTATTGACTGTGCTGAGAGCAGCGGACGGAAGTTAGATCTTGTTGAAGGCAGCAACATCTACACTCTGGACCTGTAGAAGAGAACCACACGTTTATATATGTGCAAATATTTAATGTCAATAAAGTTAGTCAATTGTGAGTGGATCTTTTGTGAATGTATGAACTAGTTTATTTATA
Organism: Philypnodon macrostomus; assembly: GCA_036025475.1. Lineage (NCBI taxonomy): Eukaryota > Metazoa > Chordata > Actinopteri > Gobiiformes > Eleotridae > Philypnodon > Philypnodon macrostomus. Next base: position 6,458 of record JAVQKC010057945.1, read on the forward strand.
CATTATGTTCACCCAGGGACAGTTGTCTAAAAGCACTCATCCCCATTTTCTGATTGTCTAAATCTAGAGGTAGTTTAAAGGATGAATTTGTGGCACCCCCATCACTTACAAAGTCCTCAAACTTGGTGATCTCCTCCTCCAGGATGTCTGTGCCCACTTTATCGTCCTCGACCACACAGTTAATCTGCAGTTTCTTGATGCCGTATCCGACTGGGACGAGTTTGGACGCTCCCCAAAGAAGACCATCCATCTGAACTGTGCGCACACACTCTTCCAGCTTGGCCATGTCTGTCTCATCGTCCCACTGCGGACAAAGACAGGGAGGACATCAGTTGGACAATTTAAACCACAAATTGAGGGACTAGATTCATTTTGCATCTTCAGGATTCAATGGAAACACTTACAAAAATAGCTTATTTGTGTTGTGCCACAAAATGTAACGTTAGCAAAAAATGTAGTTAGCCATCTTCACCTGGTTTAGCTCAAAATCACCGTTTGGAATTTGCATGAAAAGACAAAGATGTGAGCAGCCAACTGATGAAAGGTGGGACAAATTTACTTACACACACACGTGAATTAACTTTGAGACTGGAGTTAGATTATCTTAACACTCACATTTTGTAAATTGATAAAAATAAATGCTATATTGCTGAAAGCATCTACAGTTTTTGAATCTGCCTAAAGAAAACCGGACTACATATTTATTAAAAACACAATTGGTCAATTTTCTTATAGTAAACAGTTACTCACAGGTTTGACATCTAGTATGATAGATGATTTGGCAATAAGGGCTGGTTTCTTGGCCTTTTTAGCAGCGTAGGCGTCAAGACGCTCCTGCTTAATGCGCTCTGCTTCTTCGTCCTCCTCATCACTGCCGAACAGGTCAAAGTCATCGTCGTCATCAACATCAGCTGCGTCTTTAGAACCATTCTCCACTTGCTTCTGTTGGACTGGAGCTGCCTTAACTGGAGCAGCCTGGAACAGACAAGACAGAAAACATTTAAGACACTGATTATGAATGACATATGCTGGAAATTCACCAGTTAAAACCTTTAGACAATACATTATAAGTGTACAGCTTACATTATCTTAAACTTCTAGGTCTTGGTTTTTGAGACTTGATGACAGATCTCAATATGGACAAAATAGATAAACTCTTTACCACACTATCCTTTGACAAAATTGACTTAATGCATCAATTTACAATAAAGTGCTCAATAAAAAGAAAAGCATGGAACTTGAGATATTTCATCACATTCATAATTTAATTAATTTAACAAATCCTTTTTTTCTGAAATGCTTGACATTAAGGGGGGCACTTAATTAATTATATTAATACTACCTTGGCAGCAGCAGGGGTCTTCTCAAGCATGGCCACTCTGGACTCCAACTTCTGCAGAGCTGCTTTCAAATCGACCACCACTGACAATACAAACATCCCAGTTAGACAGACTGCACCGGTTCTCATTATGCCATACAGGAACAAGGGAAGGTACGTGGGTACATTTCTACGGTACTCAAGTGTCTTTCGCAGATCGTTATTTTAATTGAGTCATTTTGTTGTAGTCTCTGGTAGAAATGTGTGTACCACTGCTTAGTCCTGGCTTACTCCTCTTTAGGACTTGGTTTTGTCCTCAATTAAATAAAAAGCAACACATCCTTGTATTATTTCTACCTTGTTTTTTGTTTTTAGTACAATGTAGATCTAGGTTAGCCCTGGTGTAGGCTGATTTCATGAATTAAAAATGGCACTTCTAAAGCTGAAGGAATACTTTGTGTGAATAGTTTGTATAGATAAGAGCCACCTTTGTGCAGTGACTGGTTCTCCAGCTCCATGCTCTTCATGCGAGAGATCAGCTCCTGGTCAGCTGCTGCATGTGAGGATGACTGCAAAAAGACAGAAACAATGACCAAGTGTTTTGATGGAAAGTACTTTTGGAAAAAACAACCAAAACAATTCTACAAAAGCGTGGTTGAGAGCCAAGCGTGATAAAACCGCACACGCTTCCTCACTCAGCACCCAAAACATTAAAAGAAAAAAAATAGGTCAGTATTTTGTAAACGTGGTTCTTGTAGACATTTTTTTATAGCTTACTTAGTCACTACAGTAAGTCAGCACAGTCTCAGTTTAGAGAAAGAGACAAGTGCTAACTAAGTACTGTTTAAGCCAGTGAAAAACATTTAAAACTGATTTAACTACTTCATAGATGTATAAATATATACGTTTCTACAATGGTAAACCAACCAAATATAGATGGAGCCGCCTATATTCCTGCGCGTCTCATAGATCCCAGATTACACAATACTGGACCTTATTAAGGCAGGTGTAAGCAAGCAACCCAAAATTAACTATTCCTATTACTAAATTAGAAAAACACAATACAAAAATGAAACAATGTCATTTATTGATTGTACTTCAGTGTTTATAGTTAGTCTCAGCAGAGAAGCCCCTTCTCAGCCATGCATCACTCCAGGGCCTCACCACAAACCGGTCTCACTTACGTTTCTGTGCTGGCGTCTGGGCTTCCCTTTGGCATTCTGCAGGGCGCTTTTCGCCTGCATCCATGACCCAGGGAGGGAGGGAAAACAGGCACAAGAAGAAAGTTGAAGACGTTGAAATAAAGGGTACAGGATAATGTTTGAAGAGTGGTTATCTGAGCTAATATTGGCGTGCTATCATCTTAAATCATCTCTGGCATCAACAAGGGACTTTCGCCTGAAGAACTGCTGCTCACTGGATACTTGATCCTTTTTAAAATCTCTCTCTTGACCCTAGATGGTTGTTGGTAAAAGTTTTTGAAATGCCCAGAATGGTCTGCCTGGCACCAAAACCAGGCCATGTATTAGTCCCCTTTGTTCTTCATATTGATTTGTTTGGATATGGTTTGTGTGGTTGTCAGCGGCAGGTAAAAGGTCTACCTAATAAAGTGGCTGCGAGTGTGTGACTTAATAAGATGTAATAAAATAAACATTACCATGAAACCATTGAGCGTCTACAAGCCTTATTTATGCTAACGCCTCCACACTTACAAGAAAAATGTATACTTTTGCCTACCGACATATGGCAGGTTACAATACTTGAGCAAATTCTGAGAATTAGTATTACATAGAATTTCATGTAATATAATATAAAAAAGGTCATTACCCCATGAGATCCATTTATAAAGTACTATTTTCAACCATTTTTTGACAACTTTATGATAGAGTATAGGCCTAACTCTACAGGGACCACACCTACGGCTAATTTGCAGCAGCGTACTCACTCTGTCTAGGGACGTCTGGATAGTCTGTCGGGATTTAGCAATGTCCTCTAGGATGGCACTAGCTTCTCTGTCCTAAAGGCATGTGTGAGTAGAGCAAGGTGGAATCAAGTAAGTGAGAAAATGAGGGGGAAAAAAAAAGAGAGCAAGCAGCAGACGAGGACGGCACACTCAAGACAACAAACAAAAACCTAACGCAAAAGGTGGTGCAAGATGGAGCATAGACATCAAGATTTTAGCTGAGGTTGAAGTACGCCGTATGGTGGTTAAGTGGTTTTCCATGGGACACATATTTTAAAAGATTAGGATTCTAACCAAACTCATCTGTTGTCATCTTGGAATATGACAGAATATTCAGGTAGTGAGCCGACCTCATTGTTTGAGTATAATGTGGCTTAACCTAGACCTGACCAACTACATTAGGCCCTTACCAATTTTCTTAAATCCAGCAACTTCTTTATGGCCAGGCAGTGTAGAGAGTATGGAGTACTATATACAGTACAGACCAAAAGTTTGGACACATCTTCTCAGAAAATGAGTTTCCTTTCTTTTCATGACTATTGACATTGTAGATTCACACTGAAGGCATCAAAACTATGAATTAACACATGTGGAAATATGTACTTAACAAAGTGTCAAACAACTGAAAATACGCCTTATATTCTAGTTTCTTCAAAGTAGCCACCTTTTGCTCTGATTACTGCTTTGCACACACTCTGCATTCTCTTGATGAGCTTCAAGAGGTAGTCCCCTGAAATGGTGTTCACTTCACAGGTGTGCCCTGTCAGGGTTAATGAGTGGGATTTCTTGCCTTTTCGTGAAAATAAAGAAAACTCATTGAATGAATGAGGTGTGTCCAGACCTTTGGTCTGTACTGTACATATATAATAACTGTGTTCCATCATCATACTACAAACACACTGCATTTATGTGAAGGTTTCTAAAAACAGACCACCACTTCTAAAAAATGTCTACAATTACAAATAAAATGCTTAATACAACCAAAAAATATGAAAAATAAAACACTGAAATTGTCCTGTTCTGTAATTTTCATCCTTATTTAGTCTACATTTCTCAAGCCATAAAGCCCATCATTACAGTTTTCAAGGATTTCAAGCCCCCTTAAGAAGCCTGTATGGTGCTTATCACACTTCCTCATATTGACTGTGCAGCTGTTGGCAGTTACTAAGCTAAAGCTGATTGGCCGTGCTGAGGATATAAATCTATCAAATGGATCACAAACTCTCATTTGTGACTAAAGCTAAATATTTCCCCAGAAAGCATTTCTCAGAGCAAGGAAATGGAGCAGTGCTTAGGGACCGTGGGCTTGGCACTCCAGAGGATATTTATCGCAGCACAGAAGTAGATTTGGCCAAAATAAGCACACCTGTCCATGCAATGATGTGTCAGTGCAGCAGCGTGGCACCTCAGAGCTGAATACATTTAACAAGGAGCAGCCAGTTCAGAGCTGCCTCAACAAATACACAATGCAGCCAAAACATTACTGTTTAACGTGTCAACTCTATACTCCACGTTCACAAACAAAAATAAAGGATCACAGCTTCCCTCAGTTATATTTTAACACACTTTCCAACAAGAATTATTTAAAATGTACAAAAAAGATCCCTAAAATGAATCCAAAAAACTATCTAAAACCACATATGGGCATAACAGGTTATATGTACATGGAGAGGTGGAGCATCATCATCTTCATCATCTACTGACTATTGACATTCATTCTGAATTGAGTGTGACTGGCTGGTCCTACTCATAATCAGAAGGAGTTTTATATTTATTCATAATG
>JAVQKC010057953.1:0-15651 GCA_036025475.1 Philypnodon macrostomus
GTATGGGGCAGACATACGGGGCAGACGTACGGGGCAGACGTACGGGGCAGACGTATGGGGTCGTTTTCGCCGATATACACTTTGCTGTCGGGACGACAGCACAGGCCTTGTTTCATTTAGTTTGTCAATGATAGGATCTGGGTTGGATTTTGAAAAGAAGCTCTGATGCTAACTGACGCGAGGACGCTAGTGAACAGGTGACATGTCTGACTTCAGAAATAAATGTGAGATTGGCCCGAAAAAACAAAAGATATATGATATTGTGACAGTGTGCCATTAATCCTGTGTGTTGTATCAACGTGCGCCACTAGATGGAGTCACAAATCAAATGTACAATGCAGAGAACAGCTGCTTCTTTGAAATGACAGTTTTGGGCAATTTTTTTTTTTTGTCAAATCCCGTTTTCAGCCGACATCATCAGATCAGCAGTGACATTTCTACTTTAGCATTTTTTGAGACACCATCAAATCAATTCATCGTGATCCACCATTATTCTGAGACTCTGCATTAGAGACTGCATAGGAACTAGGGGTGGGACAGAATCTGGATATATTGATATATTCAGATTTTTGGGGGGAGTAACTGTATCGGTATCGCAGGCTGCTGTATCGATATATCGGAATTTATAATATTTTGTATATTTCACAAAAATAAAATCTGGCAGTACTTACGTTTTGTTTCTTATTTTGAGAAAGTCGACTTATTTGTGAGATACAGTTGAAGCATTAACGGTTCTAATTATTAAATGAACTGTATTTCATCAAACCGTGATATATCGTAGGTTATTATGTGCAATACATCGAGAATCGCAGTATCGCCGTATTGAGATATTATCGTGAGCCATGTATCGTATCGTGAGGTCCCCTGAGGTTCCCAGCCCTAATGCAAACATGCTTTTGCAGAATGAACAGCCCTGTGGGAAGTCAGTAAGTTTATGTGAGTGTTCATTACAGTATTTATATATCACTGATGTGCCCAAGCTGCGGGCCGGGACCTAGTTCGGTCCTCAAGTTAAACAAAATGTATTGCTTTTCTGATAGTGACAGTAAGTTCCCTATATGGATGTAAACTATTATGAATGAAATCGAAACAAAACCTTTATTCAACATACAAGAAATGTATTGTATTTTCAGGTGGCCCCTACATCAAGTCTTGAGAGAGCGTCGTTTCCAGTGTTTCCAGAATTTATATTAAATTTAATGAAATAGAAGTTTTGTATTTTGGAAGAAGATTTCAGATTCGGGGGCCACGGCACTGTTGGCTTTGTGACGAATATATATTTTGTCGTTTAAGACCTCACTGACCAATGAGTCAAGTGAGCGCCTACAGCCTCAAAGTGCGATGAATTTGAGATGTAGCAGTTTTTCATTGAGGATAGAGGCTTTAGTAATCTCAAACTTGAAGCTGGAACTGTTGCCAGAGCTGCGTGTGTTTTGCCCTGAACCCAGCCTCTGCATCTCCACTTAACGGACTTCCTCTAATCCCGGAGCGAGTCGCTGGAATAGTCGGTTTTTACACTTCTGCGTGTTTGAAGTTTGGCCCCGCCTCCGCAGCGTCAGCCCGCATTAGTGTGAGCATGTCCAGGCCACCGCTGGCAGCAATTGGGGTTTCTATCAGAATTATTTTGTTCACAAACAAGTCAAATTGGTTAAAATGTTTCATCTGGAGGAAAAGCCACTAACGAGACCATCGCTGCTGCAGCTTCATGTTCAGTTTCAGTTCAGTCAACAATCGTAATGGATCACAACTGTAATCTGGAGGTGTGCTAAAATAAGACATCGTTTTAAGAAGTGAATATCAGACCCTGGAAGCCCACAAACACAAACTGATTTGATGTTGCTGTAGAGCACGGCTGCACAATATATCACAATCTCTTCTGCATATATCCGTATCACAGGAATCTGAATATATCACAATCTCTTCTGCATATATCTGTGTAAAAGGATTCTGAATATATCACAATCTCTTCTGCGTATATCCGTGTCACAGGATTCTGAATATATCACAATCTCTTCTGCGTATATCCATGTCACAGGATTCTGAATATATCACAATCTCTTCTGTGTATATCCGTGTCACAGGATTCTGAATATATCTCAATAATGACATGGTCTTAAATCTGACACTGTTTGAACATGCTTCCACTGGAGCTGGGCGTAATGAATGTCCACGATAATAGATTTCTTTATATTTGTCCTGATTTGGCTCAGTTTCCTCATTAGTAGCTTTGAAAATGCAGGCACTGGGGCGTGGTTTAGCTCAGTCGGTAGAGCTTATAGTCAGAGTTTATAATCTTTGTCGTGAGTTAGAGTCCGGCTCACGACAGTTTGCCAAGTGTCGACGAACTGTTGACTACTTTACATCATACAACGGTCAGACCTTTTTAAACCCAGCTTCAAATATGCAGACATTCACATACGTTGGATATTAATTGTATTTTTTATTTTAACAATGTCCTTCTTCCTGGTCCCAAAATATTGTATTATTATTTACATGGTTTGAAAATAACAATGACTATTCCACTAAAGATACTTGCCTTCATTTAGTCTTTATTTTGACTTTATTTAGTCTTTATTTTGACTCTATTTAGTCTTTATTTAGTCTTTATTTTGACTTTATTTAGTCTTTATTTTGACTCTCTTTAGTCTTTATTTTGACTTTATTTAGTCTTTATTTTGACTTTATTTTGACTTTATTTAGCCTTTATTTAGCCTTTATTTTGACTTTATTTTGCCTTTATTTAGCCTTTATTTTGCCTTTATTTTGCCCTTATTTTACATTTTTTTAGTCTTTATTTTGCCTTCATTTTGCCTTTTATTTAGACTTTATTTAGCCTTAATTTAGCCGAGAACACTTTCTCATTTACAATGAATTTAAGTTTACAATGTGGGCACCTATCGTTAAATGAGTTCTTTAATCAAAGTGAGCCTAATAACTTGACCAAGTGGCTGGTGGGACTAAATGAGCCTAAACTCAAATCTACCAGTTGGTTAGTGCTAATGTCGAGCCCTGGTCATCTTACTGAAATATTAGTATTATGGTCAGTGTGGTTTAATTTACTTTTTAAATTCTCTCTATATTTTTAAAGTGAGCCGGACTTTCTCCTGAGCTCTTACTGGATTATTTCTCCATCGTTTTCACAGTCTCTCAATTTTCACAGCCGCTCCTAAAGTGTTTTCACTTCAGCCGGGACAGAGATGAAGAGCGACATTTTGGCTCTTTTCCACCAGCCACTTACCTGTGACTGATGCACTCTGGGAAATCAGATCCACACTGGCTTTAATGACAATAACAAAAGCCAGTATGTTTCAATTACATTACTGTTTTTTGCCAATAGAGGGCGACAGAGCTGCAGCTATTACTCTGAAACTCAGTTTAATGCTACATACATAATCAAAAAGTCAAACTGGACCAACTTGCCATTACAAAAAGTGTTTCATGCATAAATTATTTGCCAGTATTTTTTAACTTTAATAAAAAAAAAATTCTGTGGGCTTCTCAACAGTTCACATCTCAGAAAATATGTGCTCAAACTTTGTTTTACTGTGCTCAAACCAGGACAGCATTAATCCAATATTGAAAGTGCTATGAATTTGACCCAAAAAATAATTGTACCTTGAAAATTCCACTGATTAGTTATCTGTTTTACAAAGGACCCCAATGTAAACCAACTTAGGCACGGGGAGAACATGCCAACTCCACACAGAAAGGCTGCTTCCACTATAGGATTGTTATATGTTGATTGCTATAGGAATATTTTTTTTTATATATATATTAATTTGCAGGATGTGGTCTGCAGTTGTTGCTGGTGCCAGTGTTTAAGTAATTATCCTCATCAGGTCTGCTCAAATGTAATGGACGTTGAGGGCCACAATCCTCAATCATCATATTCTGGAAGCCTAAACGCTCCCTTTAATACCGTACATTTCGGTGCATGTTTCAACTCAGTGATGTTGTTTATGGGTTGATTTTATGTTGTTTAGAGACTAACATCTGCTATATGTTTTGCTCTGTTGAGTGGAAACATTGATGCAAACTGCCTAAAGACGCAGAGATGGATTTTTCAGACAGTGCCTTGTTTGTGACGATGACAATATATCTTTATCCAGCTTCATGTTTTATACAGAGAGAAGAAGGTGACCTAACCTTTACAAGGCTCGGAAAACAAGGGCTTTTATTCATGTCATTGTTCATGTTCATTCGGTCTCGTTCGGTCTCATTCGGTCTCGTCCGGTCTCGTCCGGTCTCGTCCGGTCTCGTCCGGTCTGATCCTGATTATAAAGACAGAGATGGCTGTAGTGGTTTTGAAATTAAATCTTCATCTTCAGTTTGTTAATTTTAATGCTCTGTTATAAGTACATAAAAGACTCCAAATTTGAAGAAGCCATATTTGTCAATGTTAATGTAAATGAACAGCCCATTTAAGCTGCTCATTAAAACCTCATCTCAACAAACTGTACTAACTACGGTTATTTCAATAATTGATTATTCACGTTTAATCCCATTGGATGTTATAGCCCTAATTCTATGTAACAAATAATCCAACATGGCTGCCAACATCATGTCATGAAAATGAAAACGTAGGTAGTTTTGTTTATATGGTGGATTGCTGTGTAAAAACTCCCGATAAATAAAATCTAGATGAGATCCTCTGTGGTGTTTTCTTAATTCCCCGTCAAGCCCATAGTTTGAATATATTTTGTCAATGTTAAATATCCTAAATATAATTTGAATATTCTTTATTCACTTATTAATATTACCAATAAAAAAGCCTATACCAGCAACTAGGGCCTTTGTCAGTTAACAGTAACGGTTAGTCCAACACATTCCCAGTCACATATGCAGATCCATATTTATATCATTTTATTGACGTTAGTAACAGATATTTTTAATCATATTCCGCGAAGGCTGTTGTGATGTTTAAGATAACACTGGGTCCCATAGTCAGACCAACTGAGAAGCACTCAGACAAGTATACATGAAATAATCCCCAAAAACACCATTTTTATTTTGAAATGATCTTGTCGATTTCAGTAGTGCCTGTGGTTCACACCTATTGCTCCAGACCAGCCCTTTCTTCTCGGAGCCAGACGTGTCTTAATCGGCTCAGTGGTGTTCTGTTCCTGTCTCTGTCTCCAAACGGGGCTTGATCCTGGGAACCGTAGGCATGTCATATTGTCCTCATGTCTGGAGGGAAGCATCGAGGTGTGGCGCCCAAGAAGAGCTGTTGGTTAATCCCACTCTCAGTCTGGGGTAAGCTGACGCCTGCAGACCCCATTTCACCAAACTTGGATGGTGAATAGGGCTGGACAATATATATCGCAAAATGATCCGCAATATGAGAATTATCTGTCGTAAAAATCGAAATATTGCAGATGTAGCTTTAGTGTTGAGCCTTGGATAATTAATATTTAAAAATTTATTTAAATTAATATAAAAAAAATTAGCCATGAGTTAATTGAATTGACTTTACTCCTTAATTGGCCATAGTCTGTAGAGGCCAGGGGAGGGGCTAAAGTAAATCTCCACTATGATTGGTCGAATTGGTATCCCACAGATTCTGATTTGATGTTGCTATAGGGGCCAAGGGAGGGACTAAAGTAAAATATTAATTGTGACAGATTGCCTTGTTAAATCATAGAACACCTCTTTAAGTTCTAATTTTGAAGCAGTGTTTTGGCTTAATTGAACTCAATGTTTTTCTCAGCACTAGTGATGACCCTAATGATGACCCTAATGATGACCCTAATGATGACCCTATGGCACTGAAGGGTTTGCATACACTGGCATTAACACCATCACACGATACTATTACCATAAAGAGGGGTTGACGTGTGCACGGACCGTGGTTATGGGGATATCAGCGTCTCCATGAGCGATCAGAGGCTGGCTGAGCATGAATCATTTTGACACAGTATCGAGTTAGAGGCCTGCTTTACAGGGACTTAAAGGTAGGCCGTAGTGAGCTGAGCAGGGTTAAGTTTGAAAAGGATGGTAAGCCTTTTCATAGAGTTGTATGGGCTGTTTATTTACAGGGCTATAAAGGGTCTTCATTTGTGTAGTGTAGCTGTTGTGCTCTTAAACATGGGCGTAATATGATTCAACAAAGAATTCTACATATTTCCTCAAATAATTATTAAAATGGACTCTCTGACCCTGTGCTATGATGTGAAGTTGGTCGTCTGTAGTCTGTGGAGGTCAGGGGGAGGGGCTAAAGGAAAGCTCGACGACGATTGGTCAAAGTGGTAACGCACATCGTCAGATTTGACGTGGCTGTAGAGGCCAGGGGAGGGACTAACGGAAAATAATAAATACGACCGACTTTATTGACGTCATAGAACAGGGTCAGAAAAATGCATTTATTTAAATAAAATTAAAAAAACTAGGAAACTTACTTTTTCTTAAGGGTGTAGTCTGTGTTATTTGAAATTAATTAATTACTAATTAACTAATTTAATTTCCAATTGTCCCAACAAACAAGATAAAAACTACAGTCGATTTTCAGGCTGTGATTTTCACCTCATTTTTTATTATTTTATTGCAGCCATCTTGGAACATTTATTTATATGCATTTTCACATTTTTGTAATTGAACTAATAATTACTATTCCATTACTCTATGAAACTATATTCAATCTTCATGATGCTAATATTTTGGGTTCCTGACTCTCTTTGATAATCACTGTGGGATTGGCACTCGTCATCCGTCCTCACTTAAAACTGATTGCCTTAATCCTAATTGCATCATGTTACCCACACCACTAGTGCTCTGGGTTGACACTAAAGCCTCTATTTGGAATCGTAGTTTGATTTTCTGGCTTTAAGTTACAACGTTGTGGGTGTCTGATCAAACACGAGCAAGTGATATATTAAGCCTCCGTTAGTTGCCACCAAGTATCCTCACAGCCGTCATTCACAGTGAGGCTTTTTAGAGGCTTGCTGCTGATGGGGTGATGATTGAACTGGTGGGGAATCACATGATATAGCCGTTGCCGGATTGCCGTACGCATATCCGAGAGTCTGCATGCATTTAGTCTTGGAGCTTGCTACAATTCCAAACAGCCCCTCCATTCCTCCCGTCCCGAGGAGCTATCTTGGAAATAACCTACACATGTGAGCCCACAATGAAAGCAAGAACCACCAACTTCTAATGTCAAATTGTCTCGTCCAGTTTTGTATGACAATCATGTGGTAATAGCCCTAAAATGGTGCATCTGTGAAAGGCGTGTTTGATTACTTGAGATGTAGGCCTGTGTAACGTCAAATCCAATTACGGCTGGGCTTGACAGCTCAGTTGGTGGGATGATTTTTCTTTTTCTCCCTTGTATTTTGGCTGGCCGAATCGAGAAGTGTGGCCCGTACAAAGCCCATATACACCCAACAAAGCGCTCGAAGAGGAAAAGCCCTTGACCCTTGTTGACATAAGGTCTCAGATGTGAGTAGGAGGTCGGATTGTTTGGGCGTTTGACCCAAGTGCGGGTTGTTTTGGGGGATGACCCGTTGCTGAGCGACAGACACTTGGACATCATTGTAGAGCTTGACTCCCCTTACTGCCCTCAAGGGACCACCACCGTGAGAGTACGCCATGTAGGGCACCACGTTTTTAGGCTCTTTCACCAGAGTGGGACACCCAACCCCAGTTCATTTGTATTGGGAGATTACTTCTGTCTGGCTTCTTTTTTCCTCTTTTTTAGCACATTTCACCCAGGTTTCATGTTCCATATGTCGGAGTTGTCATCGAGTTTCACGTTCATTACATTTCATTTTGCGGTCCCGATGCAGAGCCAAACAGAGACGTGTGAGTATTTGTGGAAATTAGTTTGTGCATTATCATTTTCAGCATTTCTTTCCAGTAATCACAACTAGACAGTCAGGCCAGATGCATTTTATGTCACGAAAGAGACAGACAGGTGGCGCTCTAGTTAAATATAGTTTATATATAATGTACACAAAATAATATCTACTCACTTGATTATATTATTAACCCCCCCCCCCCCACAAAGGTCTACAGTCTAATGGCAATCCTTAATGCATAATTTAAAATGCTCTAAAAGGGTCTATTTTGATTGTTTTCCATGCTAAGCTAATGAGAGGACACCAGGATCCTAATAAAACTTGTCCTGGGACAGTCCTCTTGTTTGTGTGTTTATTGATTGTCATTACCTTTGTTTATTGTTTACATCTTTCTGTGAATCCCTCTGAGGCAACTTTGTTGTGATATAGGGCTCTAGAAATAGAATTGAATTTTTCCCTTAGCAGTATACAAACTTAAACTGATGTATTGGTGATACATTTTTCTAAAATGATGTATTTTTGAAGAATAGGCACTTGCTGTTTCTCCGGTATAGAGCCTGTTGTGACTCGGACAGTTCATATAATACAAAAATACAAAATGCTCTCAGATCAGCGCTTCATTTCGGATCTTGCACAAACATCAAGACGCATAAATCTCCAGAACTCCATCTAAACCAAGCTCTTCACATTTCATCCGCAGCATGGGTCTCCCGTCAATCACAGTCAGTCATTTGTTCTAATTATGTGCAAAGAGAGAGGAATCCTTCGTCCAACCAAAGAGCCTGACTGCGGTACGGCAGTTTCAGACCAATTTCCCGCTGCAATCTCAATTAAGCTCCTAAACACTTCCTGCCTGTCTAATTAAATCAACTGGCCCGTCATTGTTTACCACCTGACATGACGACGCTGAATTGAGGAAATGGAGTTTAGCCTTTTTACGACAGATTTGGGCGACGTTGCGAGTGGGTGAGGCGTGTGTAATATGATCATCGCTCCGTCGAGTTGGTTATCAGGGAAACAGGCTCCTGATCAATTTAAGTAATTGCCATATTCCTGCAACTTGACCCAGTGCCACCAATTTGGTGAACGAGGCGGTCTGGGTTTTCTCAGCTCTCGTTGGGTTTAATGGAGTCCGCTATAAGCAGCAGCCTGTCCTCATCCAGGTGTTGTACAAACACGTGTGCCACTTTGGGCAAGACTGAAGCTCAAGGTCTGAAGGACAGTAGAGGGTGGACCACTACAGTTTAATCTCATAACAAATGTGCTTTCAGGACATCTCCACAGCTTACATTTTGATAGTGACTGAAGATGCCAATTACAACTACTGACCTCAGAACAATTTTATATTCTGTTACACACTGCCCTGTTTCTGAGAATTTACTGATAAAAAAAAAAAAAAAAAAATAATACAAAAAAATAAAAAAATAAAAAATAATAATAATATTTTTTTAAATTGTATTAAAAAGATAAATGTGGTTTTTTTTCGTCAGATCATTTTTCTTTCTCTCTTAGTCATTGTCCTGGCAGCCGCAACTTTGTCAGTCTGCCTCAGAGCAGCTGTGGCTACAGAAGCAGCTTACCACCACCAGTGTGTGACTGTGGCGTAAATGAAGTATAGACTTTGACTTTTTGAGAAGTAACCATTAGTATTATTTTTAGAACTGCACTTATGTTCAGCTCCAGCGTGTGCTCTGTCAAGTGTTGGTGTGTACACAAACACACTGGTCCATTAGGCTGAACTGAATCACTCACGGATGTATGCTCCCTATTATTTTATTCACTAATAGAAATTCTCTGGCTCTACACATGGCCCCATAAAATACATTTTAATTACTTTTGTGTGGTGTCCAAATATTTAATGCAGTCTTTGGCCTGAAACTGCACAATTGGAACTTAAGTGTGTCTGGATACATTTCACTCACGGGTTACTTTATTCTTGGACCACTTTGAGCTTGGCCTTGATCACAGTGAGCGAGAGATGGGTGTTTTCACTTTTACACCAGCGGCTGCCAACTAGGTCACACAAAATGATGACACAGCTGTTCAAAGATGAAATGGTGATATGGGCTCTGTGTGTATTTCAATGCAAACGACACTATTTTTGACCTCTTTGACGAACTGGGCTCTGTTCCTTTAAAGGCAGAAAATAATGTGCAGGAGACCGGAATCTTGTGACTCTTTCAAAACTCACATTTCAATAGGTTTCATTAAAGGTGTAGTCCATACGTTTCGCAAGGTTTTATCTGAGCCTGTTCTGTGACGTAAAATAGGTCATCTTTACTTTAGTCCCTCCCCTCGGCATCATAGAAACATACAGACTACATTTTTACTGTTTACATAAGTCTGACATATTGTTTTATTTTCATTCAGTAGACCCTTTTTATGTAGATTGAACACTATGTAGATTAGCGTTAGCCACCAAGTATGGCTAAACAATTGATACCTGACGACAAATTGGCTAAACAGGCTAGTAATGCCAGAGCCTAGTTGGAAAACATTAGCTCTTTTAGCATTTAGCATACACTGGCAAAACAATTGTGATAATCTACTTGTCCAGTGAAAACTACATTTCTATAATTTTGCTAATTTCTCTATAAAAAATGCATTATTGTCAGTTTAATTTCCAGGTACACCTTGTAGAATATTTACAAACACAATCTCTACAAGCAAACAGCAGCCTCTTTTGACATTCAGCATCATTAGTTATCTGGTTTGTATGGGGGAAAGTTGGCAGAGATCATGGTTCACAATCTCTCTGGGTAGAGTTTGAACGTCCTTCCCGTGTTACTGTGAGTTCTCGCCGTGTATTCTGGCCCAAAGACCTGCATGAGAATTGATCACTCTAAACCTCAAAGTGGGACCCGCCAAGATGTCCCAGAATTGATAGAATCCATAGACTGTATGTCCAGGTTCCCCGTTCAGCTCAGAGTTGGCCCAATGGTTGGCTACATTCAATTATAGTATATTCAAAATAAAAAAATCTAACTGATAAGGGTCAAAAACAATGTCATTAAATTATTAAACATCTTCGTCCACAGGAACAGGAATGTTGACTGTTATATAGTTATATTTTACAAGAATGCATTTGGCCCACGGACCAATAATACATTTTTATTTGACGTCCTGAGGAAGAAAATTTGGGCCCCCCTGGCCTAAACTGTCCCTAGTGAATAAATGTGACAGTGAATGGTTTGTCTGTCTGCGTATGTCTCAGTGTCAGCCCTGCGACTAACTGGCCATTGTCCAGAGTGTACCCCGCCTAAAGCCCATAGTTACTCCAGTCATTGTGTTTGTTTCTGATGCTAGTTCAAATGTAGAGGTCAGATTTGGCCTGATCTGATCGAAGTCTGTTTTTCAGGCGTTTGGTTTCATGTCCCGTGTGGCTCTTCAGGCGGAGAAGATGAACCACCATCCAGAGTGGTTCAATGTTTACAACAAGGTAATAGACACTGCTTTCTGTCACGGTCTCATTAATGGACAACACAGACAGACACTCCAGCTGCAGGTTTATAATAACTCACACATTATTTGGACCAATGAGCCCTGGATAAAGTCAAACAATAGTAACTGCTTCTGGAGAGCCTTACTCTGTTGTTTGAGACAAATGTGATCAAATAAAATATACATACTAGCTATGCGTTTGTAGCACACTGTACAATTAATGGAAGAAATAAAGATGTCTACATGTGGCCAGCACACCACATTCATTCATAGACGATGTGCGTTAAGTGTCTTGCCCAGGGACACAACAGCAGTATGTGCTTGGGCGGGGGTTTGAACCAGCGACCCTCTGGACACTGCTGCTCATTTTAAGTGAATTGTGATCAGAATTATACAGATTCAGAGTGGCATCAAGAGAAGTCTCACACTTAGGCGAGGTGCAGTTAAAGGCACAGAGACTCATTGAGCAGTTCTCCTAATACATGCATTTCTTTGAATGTTGTGACTTCATCTGTACATCAATCAGAAGTGCTAACTACTCTGCCACTGTGCCCTCGATATAGCAATGAAACAAATAGAATTGTGATGTTAAAATTGTGCATTCATTTATGCTCTGCTCTGGACATTTTACTGAAACGATGCCAGTGTTCATATTAATAAAAAGGGGGAAATGAAATGTATTGGGTTTTATGATAAACATTGGGTGATACAAAAACAACTGAAATCATCAAAATCAATCAATCATTCATTAACACAATCTTGTCTTAATGAAACTGATATACTTTTACCAGACAACCCCACACCTAGGTCTCAATCATCTCATCATTATGCTCTCTGCCGGTTGCTCTGAACTTCACCAAATCTCAAAATGACAATCTCAGTCCCTTGAATCTCGGTGCATTAACTGGTATCCACTGAGTTGGCGTTGCTAATCCACTCTTTATTAAACCGCTACAGCTCGCTCCCTCTCCGCCAGACTCCGCCGTAAATCCGCCGCAGATCGGGGCTAAAGGGACGGCGTATCTTGAGCTGTTGCTAATATTCGACGCTGTATCGTGCTGATTTCTTGGCTGTCACTTGTAAAGAAAAGACTTTAACATCACTTTCTCGGTTTGACCACATTGCTGAATCATCAGGTGGTGGTATGTTGTCTGGGATTTGGAAATGGCATCAGACCAAGTTCGCAATCAGACCTGGCAACGGTGAATGTACAAAACCAGAAAGGGCTACAAAGCAAATGAAGCTAATAGTGCTAGGTTAGCTGCTGAGAAACTGCATTATGTAAGTTAGTTAAACAATTGAAGCTGTTGTCTGGAGGTTCACTAAGAGAAGAAAGTAGCTAATGTAGCTCCCCTGTAGCCCCTCCCCTGACATCAGCGCAGAGTATGTGGGTTACCGCTTTGACCAATAGTGTTTGAGTGGTGTGGCCGCTCAAACAAACTGTGATTTGATGTTGCTGTAGAGGCCAGGGGAAGGACAAGCATTTTTTTAAAAACTCTTTTACACCATTTTTATCTGAATTTTATTAGATTTTTAGAGTGAGCTTTTTTACACCATAACATTAATTCTTTTATGTTTTATTTTTGTGTTATTTTTCTGTGTTATTTTTGTGTGGTTTTTGTGTGTTGTTTTTGTTGTTATTTTTGTGTGTGCCTTGACAGGTGCAGATCACGCTAACGACTCACGACTGCGGAGGACTGTCGAAGAGGGACGTCAAAATGGCCAAATTTATTGATAAAATTGCACTTTCAATGTAAATCTCTTCATTATTTTCACTTTATTTCGTCGATATGAATTTCAATGTAAAAATGACAGTTATTGCAGCATTTTGTACGAGCTTCACAATAAAGCTATGATTTTGTGACGGTTGTGTGATTTAGCACATTCTTCACTGTGTGTGGAGAAAGTCAGTTTTGAGCCAAGAGTTTCTAATGTCTGTCCTTCAGATGACTGAACTGGTGTGAGTGACTGAGACACCTAATCTCTCACTTCAGATGAAAAACCAAGAGAGAGTATTCTGGTTTAACAATGAGGATTCACCATTTTTGAAGGGGAGCTAGATGAGGTGGACAGGTCTAAATGAAAGGCAACTAAAAAACTATTTAAGACTGTTAAGCAGACGGGCCGGGGTAAGAGTAAGTCAGTCCTCACAGAAATGTTGAAGACCACAATAATCTTTTCATTGTATGTTCAGAATTATTCTATCTCTCACCACAAACGCTACTGTTTTGTAAAGTTTTGCTCCAGTCGCCTCCATTCTGGAATTTTGAACATTCATATGACACACATTTTAAAGGGTCTATAAGAAGACGCTTATTACAGGTTGAACAAAATGGAGGTGAGGCTGGTGAGATGATTCAGCATTCTTCCATGATGCTGATTCTCTCGGGACCTTTGAGGATCCAATAGGATTTTCTTTAGTGTTTAGTCACGGCCCATGTTTCTTCTCCTGTCACAGTTTTACATGTGTATGTTCATTGCTTGGCTGTGTGGGGATCTGTGGTCATTTCAGGAGGGTAGAAGACCTCAGTAGTTGAAATGTGATACTAGCAAATAAAGATAACCCTCTGGAGCTGTTTATAGTTCTACGCTGGTCTGATGGAAATCACACAAAGTCAGGAGAGACTGAACGTTTATAGTGATTTCCCATGATGCTACTGGGTGATCTCAGTCTAGTCTAGAGTGAATGAAAAAAAAATTATTTATGTCAACCCCAATCAAAAAAGCCAATTTTACAGTGTTGCCACGGTGATGACCAACAACCTCCATTTTGTTCTTATGGACAGAAAACCAAAATTCTCACAAAAACAGTTTTTCAGAAATGCACCAAAATTGGCAG
This sequence comes from Philypnodon macrostomus, assembly GCA_036025475.1. Classification (NCBI taxonomy): domain Eukaryota; kingdom Metazoa; phylum Chordata; class Actinopteri; order Gobiiformes; family Eleotridae; genus Philypnodon; species Philypnodon macrostomus. The sequence continues at coordinate 14,074 of JAVQKC010057953.1, forward strand.
AAAGATCCTCTTTGACCAAAAAAGCCAATGAGCCATATGCCAAACATTATACAACCACAAACCACCATATTGATCTAATGAACAAAGTATGCAATGTTATCCTATAGACCCTTTCAATGTTTGTAACAGAAAGTTCTGAATTCTGGAATGGAGGCAAGACCATTTTCAATGGAGAAATTAGCATCAGCCACAAAATATCACAAAATATTAGAAATCAAGATGGTTTTGGCAAATGCCATCCACTCTACATGTAGGTGATGTCAGAGCCTGGGTAGGAAACATTAGTGAATGTACCTCACATTGTATGTTTATTTAATGTACACATTAGTAACAGTTAGACTTTTGGCTGGAGGGAAAATTCTTGATTTTTAGGTTTTACTGGAAAAGTCCTCACAGAAATGTTGAAGACCACAATAGTTTTTTCTTTGTATGTTCAGAATTATTCTATCCCTCACCACAAACACTACTGTTTATAAAGAGAACTCACTTTTGCTCCAGTTGCAACATTCAAATGACAAACATTTTAAAGGGTCTATAGAGCTCAGCATTGTCCCCAGTATTTTAAATATTTCTTGATGACTTTCTTGGTGAACTACATTTCCCAGGATCCCCTCTGACACAGCGGCCTGTCTGTGGGTGGCTGGAGGCAGAACCAGAAGAGCTCATGGTAAGTTTCCTCTTTTAACAGATTGTGATTCACTGGTTTCTCCAAAATAAACACTTCATGTCTCTTCATGCTTGAGTCTTTGTGATAAATGGAACCTCCCACGGCTGACACTGGTGTTGCACCTCAGTGAAGTGAGTGTAGCTCCGGCCTAATCCTAAAATGATGGTTCTGTGTCAGTTCTGTCACATAGAGACCTGTAATTATGTGACTTCAGTCTCAAATACATATAATTAAACTAATCTGTGCTGTTGTACTGGGGCTCTCGGCAGAGCGCTCTCATTGGTCAGATCGTTTGTGGCCTGTTTGGGATGAAGCCATTTGAAATAAATCGTCAACTTGGTGAGAGACGAATTTAACTCGTGATGATAATGGTTGTCTTAGCGATGATTTACTGTATACACTTGCCACTAATAGAATATGTATCTTACATTTAGAACTTAAATAGGCCTGCTCAGGATATCACAAAATTATAGTTACTGCAATATCAGCAAACCCAAAATCAATAGATCACATATGTGTATATATATCGCAGTAATGCCATATCATTTGAGCTGTCATAGATTTACACTGTTAAAATCATTTTCCTTTTAGAGCCTTGAATAAAATATGTTAAATTAATGTAAATTTTAAGTAGAACTCTTTTTATTGAGTCTTACTTTGTTTTGGATTTTTATTTAGATTTTGAAGCGTTTGAACTGGTAAATAATGGACCTATTTCTGCTTTGATTGTGATAATCATTGATCATTGATCATCATCGATTCCTTTTGCCATGTGGCATGTTTCATCAAAACCTGACTACCATTTTGGTACTCTTGTGAAGGTATACACTCAAGCAACCAGTGTGTTGGTGTGTGTGAGCTGAACCAGTGTGTTGGTGTGTGTGAGCTGAACCAGTGTGTTGGTGTGTGTG
>JAVQKC010057992.1:0-20311 GCA_036025475.1 Philypnodon macrostomus
CCCCCCTGTGTCTCCCTGTGTTCTCCCGGTGTTCTCCCTGTGTCCCCCCCCCCCCCTTGTGTCTCCCTGTGTCCCCCTGTGTCTTCCTGTCCCCCCTGTGTCTCCCTGTCCCCCCTGCGTCTCCCTGTGTCCCATTGCACTGTGTATTACAGTTTGTGACTGTACATGCCTTCCTTTCCATCTTTGGTTTTGACCCTCACAGCCCTCTGCCTCCTCAGCTTCCTTCACTCTATTTCTCCTCATGATCCAACTCGGGATTACTGGTTTACACATAATCTTCTGTTCAACATCAGAGCGCAGACTTTTCAAAATCGCTGTAATCTTGCCATCTCTATGAGAATGTCCTATGGTCGGTTTGTGCATCTTCACAGTGCATTTACATACACAGTATGTTTACATTAGGGCAAGTACTTAGACAGACAGAAGACAAAGAGAAATGATTGATTGCAGATTCATTTAGAAGAAACGTTTTTGTTGTGGTTAATGTTGTGTTCTAGTTCACTGCAAAAAACTAAATGTGACATTCTAAACATCTGGGTAAACTCTGAATGATTATGCCTCCACTAGGCACTGAGAAATACCCCCTGAACACAGTTTCACAAACAGTTATGTCCCATGAATATTGTCTATGCTTTGGTTTCACATATTGATATGTATAGACTTAAAGTCTGATGAGTCTGGTCCACGTTCAGAAAAACTGATAAATAGGGACATGATATTCCTCTTGCAAAGTGTTCATCAGTTCATAACTGATTCATTAACACGGAGACACATCAAAGTGTCCCATAGCATCTTCCATCTGATCCATCTCCCTCTCACAGTCTTCACATCCTTCTGGGCCACAGCCTCCGACTAGAACCAAAGTTGGGACATCTCCATTTCCGACTCCCACGACATTGCCGTTGGGAGCCCAGGCCACGTCAATCATTCCATCGGGACACTGCAGTAAACCACTGACCGAGTACAGCCCTCCTCCGGTCACCACCTCATCATACGCCGGGGCACGAGCCGCCGATCGGGCCTCCTCCAGACGCAGCCTCTGTCTGCGCCGGAGCTCAATAATAGTCTTAGTGTAGGAGTTCAGAGTGACCACAGCAGCTCCCATACAGCAGCTGAAAGAGACCCAGGCCAGGCTAGGAGAGGCAGAGACGAGTGTTATCAAAGGAAACTGTGATTCTTAAATAAAACTTTATTAGTCACCTACGCAAAGGACCAGCCATAGTCCCAGGACTGAGGCCTCCAGTCTTTGGGGCCCACAATGACGGTCATTTGAAATACTGTGGTAAACATCATATGAGCCACCATCCCAAGAAGACCTACAGGATAGAAGAGAGCACAGACAATCAGTTTATGAGCCAATAGTAATCACAGCAAAATCTGCATTAACTGACCTGACAACACTGTACAAATAGCTGCAAATGCATTGATCTTTAGTGAATGCATTTCTTTATGTAAACACAAGACTTCCAGCCACATCAACAAGAAGCCCATTCCCAGCAGGCCGATGTATGTAAACTCTGAAATGACTGACAGCCAAAGTACACCTGCAACATGCCAGTTTTATGCCCATATTATAACCAAAGAAATCAGAACAGAAAGTGTACCCACACCATTTACCTTGTGTGTCTCCTGGGGTTAAATCTATGAAGCTGCGACATTTCTCCCCTGTAAATATAATAATTTTCAGTTTATAGTTGACTTTTTGTTGGACTGGTATGTGAGCTCACCATCATTGTGTTTCTCACAACTTTCCCAGAAGCCAGTGTGAAAATATCTAAAAGCAAACTTGTCCTCTCCAGTCTCCCAGATGTAGCTAACTGCGTTGGCCATCTGTCTCTGCCTGATCTTTGCCAGTTCATCCTTTCGTGCAGGAGACAGCGTTCGATTGTAGGGGTTTTGTGTTGGGCTTTCTGAGTGGAACAAAACAGAAAGTGTCAATGCAATTTAGTTCAGTTCAATGCAGTTTATTAACCCCTAGCAATTTATCATCTATACACTAGTTTTCCCTGCACACATAGGCTATCTAGAGTTTACTGTACAAAGGGAAGGTTCCAGAATAATACCCTATTCAATAAAGCCACACAAATGCTTTTCAAATACAATAAAACAAAAACAATCATTGACCATGCAGGATATATAACCAGCTCCCCTCACACCTCATGGACTAATCCACAGTGAAAAAGGTACGAGCAAAAAGAGATTAAGAACAGTTAAACCAAGAACATTGAGGGTCAGTCAGATGATCCACAAGATTAGTTTTAGCTTGTAATGTGGCATAATAGTACAAATAGTGCACAGGCAAAAAATATCTAGTACATTAGGATAAATCAGCAAAAACAGTAATGCCTTATCTTGTACCGACTGTTACATGTAGCATTGACTACACAGTTTTATGATTCAAATTACATTCACCAGCCACTTTATTAGGTACACCTATTCAACCATCTGCTAAGGCAACAACCCTTTAGCCAATCAATCAAGTCTTCAAAGTACTTTTTTCAAATGAATGCAGTCAAGAATAATCCTCCACATTTAACTCACAGACTTGCAGACACTGATACGAGACATTTTACATACATACATAATTTTACATACATACATACATACATACATACATACATTACAAGATACATACATATTTTTCCTCTAATCTTGATGAACTTAGTCTGATCCTCTCACCTTTAGACACAATTGAGGCATGTTTGTACAGAATCAGTAAATCCGCATACTTTATTGAGAATAAACCCATTAATGGCTCAAATCTGGACTAAAGCCTAAAACAGGTGTAAACTACGACTGAAGCAGGTCTAACCTAATACGAAACCGTGATGAAACCAAGTATCCAACAGTAAACCAGTCCTGATCCGGTTTGAAATGTAAAGTCTTTTGGTTTACTTCTGTACTTCTGCCTTTTTACTGAAACGTAAAAAGTAAGATATTTGTCTTTCAAATGAGTCAAAGTAATAATTGTCCCCAAAATACAACAAAGTAAAGTACAGATCCTCAAAAACAGAACTTAAGTAAATGGAGTTACTGTCCACCGCGGGTTCAAAGACAAAGACACAGAGACCTGTTCAGATCAAAAATGCCAGGGGAGGGACTAAAGTAAAAGCATTATTAGGACAGATTACCTACTTTTCATCATAAAGCAGGGTCACACAAAACTTACGGACTACACAAGTGTATTGACAATGATCACAACACAGCAGACTAAGCTGTGATATTGTCATACCTGTGGTGTAAGGCTCGCTGTTGTTCTGCCCACAGTTCTTCATCTTGACCGGCGACAGGCAGAGTGGCTTGACCACCTTGTGAGTGCCCTCGCACCAGTAGGACGTGCACAGAGCCAAGATGGACAGGGCCAAAGCCAAAGAGGTCAAGGTGAGGGAAAGCAGGGACCGGGAGCGGCGGGACATACGGTCCAGCATGGCCACGCGGGAAAGGGCTGGAGGGATGTATAGGCAAGAGTTGAGGAGAGAATGGGACGGGGGGAGACGCTTGGAGAGAGGGAGGCAGCAGGTAGCAATACAGTAACGCAGATGGAGCTGAGAGCAGATGTTTTGGGGACGGTTTAATAGTTGATAAGCTGCCAGGTTTGAATGAAAATCGTGGCTACATGTGATGTAACAGAAGATGAAACAGTAGACAAAATGATACTGTCAAGTCGGAGTGATTAAAAGAAAGGAGGATAAAGAGATGGGGGTGGTTCAGAGGCGCTGGGACATTCTGAAATGGGACAGATGGGACAAAAAGTGAACAAGAGGGGATTTGAGTTGACCATGAGTTGTGCCAGGAGGAACAGTGGGATTGAAGGAAATAACAGTATGCTGGCCAGACAGCTTTAGTGAGGTACTCATCTGAACTGGTGCTGCTATATATCTCCTGAATAAATCTGATAGAAATTGAACTAAGAATTACAATGTTTCTCTGCTAAATCTATTATAAGTGCCAGACATTTTACATTGTCTAACAGCAGGGGCCGCAGCCTGAACAAAATCTTCTTGCCCCCTGTTAAGACATTTAAGCCTGACCATGCTGCTCATTATCAACTCCACTGCCAGACTAGAAGTGTGGAACCAGACTGGAATTACATTTGGAAATTATGAATAGGACACACTTTTAAATGAAATTCGTCCCCGGTAATCCCTGTCACTGCTATAATCTATTTATGTTGGGTGTATTTAAGGGGGAAGGACACCACTCCAGCCGTCTGCCCATGCTGCCTGTGACCACCACCTCTGGAAGAGAGCAGAGCACAGGGTAAATCAGGCTGAGCAAAAACCCACTACTGTCAAGACTCCATAATAATTTTAATACAATACTTTAGCGCGTTGACAACCCTATTATAGACACATTTTATGCATTTTTAAGAAGTCTGAACCAAAGCACACAAAGCCTTCAGAAGAGGATTACTTTTTTTATCCACATAGATTTTCACCCAATTCATATTTTGACCAGTACTTACCAATTTATGTGGTTCTGTAGAATGTATACAGTATTCCTTTATGATGTCTCTTGAATAAAACCCAAATCTCCAGACGAACTTGATTTCATTTCTTCATCTTGAGCCTGTTTGCATCTATCGTTCTCCTTTCCTAAGGTTGGGCATCAATGACCCTTACCTCCCTCCACTTTAATCCTCACGGCCAATACTCGTGAGAAGATGCAAGGTGGACCGAGCAGTGAAGCGTCTGCCTCCATACAACCTCTCTCTTTTCTGTTTTTCTTGGGAATTTATGTCACAAACCCATCCTGAATCACATAATCCCTCTAAGTCTGCGTGTTACTATAGTGCCCCCTCTCTTCTCGAGCCTCTAGTTTTCAGAGATTTTGTACATGTTAATCTTTAAGTGATGCTCACACCTACAAAAAGACTGAGGGTATGTATTCACAATCATTTATTTACACAATAATGTATTTACTGTACATAAAAAACATTTACACAATCAAGGCTCGACATTAACTTCTTAGCTCACCGTACCATGCTCCAAAAGTTACTAGCCATTTAAAAAATTCACTAGTCACAGTTTAGTTATTGATGGGGGAATTTTCTTACTTGGGGCCGAACTAATTAAATTAATGCATAAAATCCAACTAGACAAAGTTACTAGTGGGAGTAAAGGAGTTACTAGCCAAAACTAAACTCTTGCAGCATTTGACAGGTTGGCTAGTGTCAATGTCAAGCCCTGTACACAATCTAATTTAAGATTGAAGACTTATTGAAGACTTATTGAAGACTTATTGAAGACTTATCCCCAGGCTTGAGATTTACAGTAATGTAGGACCAGCTTTCCATCGCTGCCAAAACACTAGAAGAGAAAGAATGTAACCGAAGGATTAGTTATTTATTGATGCATTATAGACTATACTGATATTCACAGTCAGTTATGGTTTTAATATAGACTAATATACACTCAATGGCCACCTGCTGACCTTTATAATGCACACATGTCAATTAGCCAACACAGGGGTCACTTTTGATTGAAGTTAAAAATGTATTGCATTTGTACGTGTTTCATTGTTTTGTATTCCTCGTGTTTTATATTGACTTTGTATTGTTTTGTATCACATGTTCTTGAATTTTAGTTTTTATTATTATCATTATCATCATTATTATTAATATTAGGCCTAATAAAGTGGCCAGTGAGTGTGTATAACCTTTGTATTGTAAACAAAGGTACTCTTCATACTCTGCTAGTAAACACCAGTAACCCCTTCTTGAAAATGAAGTCATCACTGAAGCACTATTACCCTTATAAGTTCTCTCAGAAAGAGTTTATTAATAAAAAGGTCTTGTTTTTGTTACTAAGGCAAACAATATTGAGTGCATTGAATTACTCACATCAAAAAGAACTCCTACTTCTTGGTCTGGAGACGGTGCAAAAGACTGGTTGACATAAATTAACTGTGAGAAAATAAGACAGAGTAGACAAACTTAAATATGAAAATATAAAATGTAAATCTGAAGGAAAAAAGATTCTCTTACCAACTGTTCATTTGCATCAAACTTGAGAAAGCGGGATATGAACTGTGCAAGGGACTGTACTGTTCTGCCTCTTTCCATGGACCACTTCTTTGTTTTCATGATTGGAGTATCGGCCACTGCCTTCAGGAGCACATCAACTGTAGGAAAAAAACAATCTGGACTCAAAATGATAGCAGAAAAATACAGTTGCTGAGGCTTTCGACTATTCACATCAATATATTACATCGTTAGAACTTACTGTCCATGAAACTAAGTACTGGATAAACAATGCATTTGCCAGTAATCATTCTATATGACCAAAATGTGTGTGTTGTTTTGTTGCTACTGATAATTGGCTTATAAACACAATTGTAAACATGGATTTCAAAGCAAACATAAAAAAATATAAAATACACCTAAAAGCATTGTGGTTAAATTGATATTTTAGTAATCTAACTTAATCTTTGTGACTAAAGCTACTGTTTACTGGCATTCATTTTGGGTTATAATTTACATGCTTTTACACCATTAGCACTTAGCTGTGGCCAGGTTGGACCATGGGTTGGAACTGATGTTGCCATTTCAAATGCCTATTGGCTGAGGAAAATTAAACTGCCTTCCTATTGGTTAAACCCGCTGTCATTTATCTCTTTCCCGGAACTGCTCTAAAACCACATAAACAAGGTGGCAAAATTGTGTCTATCTATCTTAAAACGGCTTTTAGCTGAGTATATCTCAGAAGCACTGGAAGTACGTACTTTTCTTCTTTTCTTCGTTAGTTGCGTCATCGTTTGCCGCTGGCTGGGAGTCATCTTTTGACGTTTCTGTGGGAGACTCCGCTGTGTCAGACATCTTCACCTGCCCTCTCTGGTTTGGTACCCGCCTACGACAGCCTTCCAACCAGGACGTAGCAAACTCTTACTCTTATTGGCCAATTTGAACGTCAGTCTCTGAATGCTGTAATTCTATTGGTTTATGTGCGTCTTGTTTGTAGAAGGAAGTTTGTGAGACTTGTGTCCTCTTCGGTACATGTTCAGTGTATTTAGTTTGTTTGTCATGCACTTTTATTGATCTATTAAACTGTAGATACTGAACTTGATCTGGTTGGGACTTCAAACATATCTGTGTATCTGTGTCAGTAAGTCTTATTTGTGTATGTATGTATGCATTATTTCTTTTGTTGCTCATCTGGCTAAACAGAGTGTATCTTAAAGTGTACAGGGTACAGGTATTAACAGGTATAACTTGAATTCTCTTGTAGTGGCTAACATTGGCAGACTCTCCACTAAGGATGCAGTGCTCTTTCTTTGTGACATGCAAGAAAAGTTCAGACCCAACATCTTTCAATTCACTAACATTGTCAGCAATGCAGCAAGGTTGCTACAGGTTAGTCATACTCAGTTTGGTCTAATGTTGTCATATCTATGTAATAGTAATATCAATGTCTATTCACAGGCCAGCCGTGTACTTGGCATCCCTCCTATTCTGACAGAGCAGTACCCTAAAGGGCTTGGCCCCACAGTGGCTGAATTAGGAGCAGTGGACTTGACAGCTCATGCTAAAACATCTTTCACCATGATGATAGAGGAGGTGGAGAAGCAACTGGAAGCCTTGGGAAACCCAAAGCAGGCTATCCTCTGTGGAATAGAGGCCCATGCTTGTATTGCGGTAATGTTGCATATTCTTCATCTTCAATAGTTGTTTTATTGAATTTGTAAAATGATTATTTGTACATACATACAGATGTTAATCATATTCTTAGTTGTTGTGGCAAATGGACAATGACCTTGTCCTTGTTATACATTAGTGCACAACCTTTGACCTGCTTGAAAAAGGAATGGAGGTTCATATTGTGGCAGATGCAGTCTCGTCCAGAAGGTGGGTGCAGTTTATATGCTTTCTGTTACGTAGATTTTCCAACAAGAAATGTAAATAATGATTTCTTTCTCTACAGTCAAACAGACCGTTTGTTTGCTCTTTCCCGTCTGAAGCAGAGTGGAGCTTACCTCACTACTACAGAGGCTGTTCTGCTGCAGCTTGTCCAAGACGCCAAACACCCCAATTTTAAAGAGGTGCAATATTTCTCACAATAACAGTGACCGTTTGTAAAGTCTCATTGTATTAGTCAAGTTCTTCTTCTTAGATGCATACCAGAGTAATTAAGTCATGTCAGTGTTTTGTTGCATATGTCTAGCTCACATATATTTCCTCTGTTCCTCAGATCCAGAAGCTAATGATGCACCCGTCTCCTGACACAGGCCTCCTTGCCTTTTTCAGCGCTCTTTAGAAAGTTCGACAGATTAGGTGCTATAATAAAGCAACTGCTGCTACTTTACTTGTGTGTGTTGGTTTTGTGGTTGCTGTTTTAGTTATACCTGATTATTTTATCCCAATTGAAACACAGCTGAGAATATTCAGTTTTGAGAGCAGCTCCATGAGGTGGGACTGGCCCACAGAGGCGGGCACACGGTGATGTCACCAGAGGGAGGAGTGTGTGATGTAATACTGTACTGGCTGAAAGGGAGGGGAAGGAAAGAGAGAAAAGGGAAGCTCTTCGATAAGTTTTTGTGTTTATTTTTTTTTAAATTACACAGACTTTTTCAAAACAATGGCATGAATGGATTATCACAAAACTAAAGAGAAGTCTGATGGAAAAGGACAAACACGGCTCTTTCTGTTGTGCAAAACTGATGACAACATCAAATATTAACATTAAGGCCTTCGGCCTCGGGTAACAACTGAGAGGTAAGGATTCAACTTTCAAACCTCGAGAATCGAGGTTAGTCAGTCGCCTACTGTTGTGCCTTCTTGAAGTTAACAGTATTTTTGAACTTGTACATGACTCAGGATCAAAGTACAGAGCAGTTCTCATTATGTTACAACAAGATGGCTGTGTAAACATAAACTACATGATTAAGTTTGGGCTCTTCATTTTAGAACCTGGGCTGAATTGATAAAGACAATGTCTGAGTTGAACTCCAGTCTCACAAGCATAGACTGGCTGCCCCGGCTGGGAGTTAGCAGCCTGCGCTCTGGTAAAGAGAGAGGAGGAGGTGAACGGGACAAGAGGAGAGACAGAGGGAGGGAAGGCAGAGACTTCCTACCTGCTCTACCTGATCCTGCCCATTCAAACTCCAAAGGGAAGCCACCACATAGTTATGCCACTCTCATTGCAATGGCAATAGCAGCAGCACCTGAAAAGAAGCTCAGTCTAAATGATATCTACACCTGGATTAGTGATACTTTTCCATATTACAGCAGAGCTGGACGTGGATGGAAAGTACGTTGAAACACATCTGTTTTAAATGAGACAAAAGTATAGTTGGTGTTTTACAATAATGTTAATGTTTTAACAGAACTCCATCCGCCATAACCTGTCTTTGAACAAATGCTTCAGAAAAGTTCCTAGACCACAAAGTGATCCTGGAAAGGTACAAAAATATAATGAAACTAACTTCAAGCTATTGCTTATAATTAAATTGGAAATTGTGCTTATCTAGGGATCCTACTGGACCATGGATGGACCTGCAGAAATGACACAGATGAGGGCTCCTAAACGTCCATATCCTTCTGAAGAGGAGGAGGTATGTTTACTGTTGTTATTTTTAGGTCTTCCCTGCTGTAATCATATTTTCACAACAAAAAACTTATTTTACAAAACAATAACGGTGTCTTGCCACAGGTTACAGAGGAACAATCAGACAAAAGACAGTCCCCTGATCACCATCAAACCACATCTTATATAGACCACCTTTATCCTAACACTCCAGTTGCAGCTATCCACCAACAATCCCCCCAATCTGGCTCATTGTCTCCACCCCCTTGCAAGGTAAAATATAATATTACTTTTTAATATTCACATGTTTTTGAACAAACACACAGTGTGTGCCACTAAAACAAAGGTTTTCGGTTTTACAGCAGCCATCACCCTACATGCCCAGCCCTGGTTCAAACATCACTGTTGCACGTTCTTCAGTTTCTCACGGACCCAGTCTCTCACCAGCTCATCCTTCATCCTCCATGACTTGTTTTCCGTCTCCTCATCCACCAGCCCCTAGTTTCTCTGTCACACCTCTTTCTAATCCCATTGCAGCCCCTGCTCTTTCAACATTGTCATTCCCTGTAAATTCAGGGCCTGGGTCAGTTCCCACTTACTCCTGCCCTTCCAGCTCCGTTTGCACTGAGCGAAGCCCGACTCTGACTCCTGCCTCTGTAGCTGCTCTCATCGCAGTCTCTTCATCGGCTGGTGCCCCTCCTGCTGTTAGTTTAAATTCCTTCACAGAAGCTCCACTGCGTTTCACATTCGACGAGATGAACTTACCAGACTTGTATGCGTCTTTCAAATCTCTTTTTAAGACTATGCGAGAGAGGGGTGGCTCACAATGTAAGTACAAACGGAGTGAGGACATCTTTAGTCTTTTGCTGTTAGTCCTTAATAATAACATGTATTTCAATATTCTTTGCAGCAGACATTGTTCCATTGGCTGTCCCCAACAATGACACTACCCCACTTCACACTCCAACTCTAACGCCAATGTCTCCTCACCCTACACTTCACCCCGCTCCTGTGCAGAATGCTCCCCCTGCACAAGGGGTACAAGGTCCAGCACAACCTTCTGAGACGGAGCGCCGCCCACAGTACAGTAAGTTCTCACCTGTTACATAGTACATTAAATATACCTTAGGAACTGATAAACCCAGTCTCAATGCTTGGAAGATGTTATTCTAGTTTTGTTTATTTAGCAGTGCCAGCAGACTGGTTTACTAACCCTGATTCTCTGAAGGAGAGTTTCCGCATAGCCAGCAGTCTGGACTGGGCAAACATAGACCTCACTAGTCATCCAGGTTAGTCTAACAAACTACACTGTGTGGCAAAGATCAAGGGGATAGTCCTCACAAAGGTTTCTTTAATTAACCAATATATATTAAAACTGTAGCATAAAATGTCTGTGATTTTCTGTTTTCAGACTTATTGGAGAGTATGCGGCAGGCAGAGCTCTGTGATTGGGCCCTGGACCCTGCCCTCTTCACTTCTCTCTGTGACTCTCTGAACCGCTTCTTCACTCAAAAAGGAATGATCAACTCTGGAAGTAACTCTCCATTAGCCCTTGGTTTAAATGCGTTACAAGTCCCACCATTTCCCACTCATCCAGCCCCTTCTCTGGCCAGCCTCACCCACCCTTCGCCCCTGCCCTTCCCCTCTGCAAATGGCGCCCAGCCACCACGAAGGCCTCTTCACATGCAGCCACAGAGCAACAGACAACAGTTCACTCAACCTACAAACACAAATGGTAAATTTATATCATCTTATCTTTAACAGAAAACCTTTGCTTTAAATACTTGCTTTTCTTCTGTTTCAGCTGGAATGCATCCTCAGCCTCTTTCACCAAGGCCACGTCCTCCTTTGAAGAATCTCCATAGCAACAGTGAGGAAATTCAGGATGACTTTGACTGGGATTCGTTGATTATTTGACCCTCTTTGCCAGTGTGCTTAAAATGTTTTAAAGTCACTACATCGATTGCAGACTGCCTTACTGTTCTTCTTGAAGCTTCTCTAAGAAAATGCTTTGGATTGTCATTTATGACTGAAAGCTGTATGTATAGTTTTTGTGTTATTATGCACCTTTGTGTGAATGTTCTGTTGGACTTCCAAATACAAACGTTATAGTCATAAGTTACAGAATGCATAAAGCCATCAAACATATCTTGTGTTTTTTATTTCATAAATTTCTTTAGATTTTTTTTTTTCCATTTTACTTTTTGAAATGTGAATGTTCACAGTCCACACCACACACAATTCAACCTTATTCAATAAAAGATATTTTCATGTTGATATAAAATAACAAATTCATCTAAATTAAAAGAACAGCATGAAGCATGTTGTCAAGTCCCTGTTTCTTTTTCTTCCATTCACTAAATAATTTGATGGGAGCATCCTTAGCTCTCCCTGTTAAAGGAGAAGGACGAGAAACACAGCGGTGTCCTGGGACACCTGTTGCCATGGTGAAATGGGTGATTAAAACATACTAACGCTTCTGATTAACAAATATAATAGCGTGAAAGATTGGCAGAGAAATGTGTGACCCTTATAATACCTCATAATAAATCTTATGTCATATTAATACAAATGACAATTTTAAAAATGTACGTTTTTCCTCCTCCCCATTGCTGATATCAGATCAGACACAAATGAGACAGGTGTTGATACACATAGAAACAGGCATTTGCACTTAGCATACTTGCACACCAACAAATGAGCATTCATATTTTCATTCATTCACAATGTGCACACATTCAACAAAAATCCCCAGTCACTTATCACCAGACTACAAATGTCAGGGCTCTCATTAGTTTTGTACAATAATCAGGACAAAACTATTTGATTTAAATGGCATCACTTGGAGTTTCCTTGTTCATTTGTTTCCAAAATGGAAAATAAATTACACTTAACATTAAATTAAAAGTGATTTTTTTTTTTCAACCATATTATGCCTGTATTATTTTCAGTCCGTTTATATCCGTCTGTTCTGCACATGTTTCAGTGGGTCAGTGCTTGTCTTGCCTCTCGAGGAAGAGATAAGTGCAACAGTTTGTTTGTTTCTGTTCAGTTTGTTAGTGGCTATGTTCTCTTCCTCCATGTCCATCCCTCAGTGCAGTAACAACAGGATACAATCTGCTGAAAATGCTTCAGCTCCCACAGGCTTACCTTCATTACACACTGGTCTGAAAAACGAATTATACATAATGGATTACAACTAAATAAATATTATTCATCGCTGAAAAATAATCCACCTTGAAATGAAAGGAAAAATTTCATTTGTCTTGAAAATAAATGCTTTTAAAGAAAACTGAAATGATAGACAATTTCTTTTCTTGAAACATGAAGGTGTAGACATTTTGGACACATTGTGTTGAAGAGGGCAGCAGATGTGACAGAAGGGGCTCAAGCAGGTGAAAGAAGTAGTGGCGACATCCTCAAAGAAGAAAAGGATTGGTGCTGGCTCCTGTTGCTCCTCCACCCCCCACTGCCCCGCCGGCCCCCATCACTCCGCCTGCTGCAGCTCCCCCAGGACCCAAAAGACCAGGGCCTGGGGGGGCCATAGGTGAGAGGCCACTGTAAGGCATGCCCATGGGGCTCGCCTGCATCATGCCCAAGCCCATCGCTGGAGCTCCCATGCTCATGGGCCCCATACCCATTCCAGGTTGGACCAAGCCTAGCATAGGATTGGGAGGCACGGGACTGGTACGGAGGGCGTTCAGACCAATGGTAGAGGGCTGTGGTGAGATCGACGTCATTGATGGGGCTACACCAAAAGGGTTTGAGGAAGCAGGCGTTGGAGAAACCCCTCTACTGGAAATGGTACTGCCCGGCGTGACTGCCATCCCAGGAGCAGGAGATGAGCCTAGCAATAATAAAGGAGTGTCCTTTTTTTACATTATATTATTGTATTCCTATTATGTGTAATGATTGTGTGACTTTACAAATTGAGCCCTAACTGATTTTAAAATGTGTATTTTTGTTTATATGAAACATCAGAAAAACCCACCTGTGTTCTGAAGAAAGGGGTTGTGCGCTGAAGAGGACGAGATAGACGGAGGTGGAGGCTGTTTAGGTTTGGGTTTAGATGACACAAGTGAATCCAGATCTACAAGTGCTGCGTTGGGCCCTAAAAAGGACTCGGGGGTTTTCCGAACAGGAAGTGAGGAGCCTAGAGATGAGAGGTCAAATGGCACTGGTGAACCTGTGCTGTCACAGGCAGCTGCTGAAGAGCCTCGTCGCTCCGGATCACCTAAACCAATATAGAGTGTGAAGTGAATAAAAAAACACCACCATTGTACATTCAAGGTTTAATAATTAACTAAAATACAAAGATCAAACATTACGACACTGGTGTGGTGCATAATGATGAAAGTGTCAAACTATGAAATCCTGCAAAGGGAAGAGGAGTACCTGGATGTGATTGATGGAGCGTGCATTTGTGAATGTACCTGTGCCATTAGTATGTTTGGCGGAGCCACTCCAGAGGTCAGAGGTGATAGGGTCAGAGGCAGGGACAGGCCCGTCTCTTGCCCAAGGGTCTACAGGCCCCCCCGAGGAGGAAGTGCTGGGTGGCACTGAGGGGCCCCATGGGTCAGCACTTGGGGGAGTCACAGCTACATGGAACGGGAGGAGGAGACGCAGGGAAGGGTTAACACAACACATTACAGGTACAATGAATATATGGAGGGAATGAACAGGAAGCTTGGCTGGGTTCAACGCTGCTGATCTCCTTTGCTTTCACATTCAGAATTTATTTTTTTGGACACGATTGTAGGTAAACTTGTGGAGGCAAAGGAGAGACAATAAACGGCTAGTTCACAAATAAAAAAGCAAAAAAAGAAGAAAAAAGCTCTGGTTGACACACAGCCACAGTCAGTCCTGAATGAATGAGATGATATCATTTATGGTTTAGACACAAAAGGAGCTGATCTTATTCCATATAAATCAAAAGCTTATGAATGAATGGAAAGATGGGACCATAAATGTAACCATGGTGTATTGAGAATTAAACAGTGAAACAGAACCAGTGAAGGTGATTTTCACTTCCTCTTTCACCTACAGTGGAAGATAGGACTTCTCCTCTTCCCTCCGAGCAGTGTCCAGATGTTACCAGTAACCAGGTCATATCTTACCTGTACTACCCCACGGGTCCACATTGTTAACTCTGTTGGACGCATCTCCCCAGGGGTCTGGAGGAGGCGCTATAGTGGGTGCTCCTCCGCCCCAAGGGTCGCTGCTTGTGGGAGAAGTGGGAGATGCCACTCCCCATGGGTCTGGGGCAGGTGCGGCCCATGGGTTAGATGCAGCAGGAGCACAGACGGAGGGTGGAGGAGACGGTCCAGCAGAACCCACAGCGGCAGCTGCAGGAGGGGGCCCCCAGGGGTCCACAGCACCCAGCTCCATCAATGCACCCTAAATACAAATATACTACATAACCCTGCAGCACTAGATAAGACTTCCTAAAGATAATGTTGATGTTCCTCACCTCTTCATCCTTGGGTTTTTCCCTCCTGCTTTCCTCTATAGCCATCTGGAGTCTAAGATCATCACCTCTGCGCAGACGCTCCTCCTGCCAATTACACACAAACTGAGCAATTTATCACCAAAACAGTTTCAGAAGGAGATTCAATCAGCAGAGGGACAACTGTAAACAAATCTAATCATAAGTAATCAAGAAATAATTAGTCCACACAGCAAACAGATTTACTTATTTTACCACAGACCTTCTGACGTGAACATCTATTTAACCAATGCCTGTTACTATCAGAAACGTTGAAAACAACTTCCAAACACACATCAGTAAAACACACATCAGTAAAACGCACACACAGACAGGGGAAAGGGGAGGAATCAATTTAAGGACATGCCATTTCATATGGAGAGCAACTGCTTTTCATTGAATGTAAATATTTGCCATGCAATGGTTTGTTCTTTTAGATGTGGCTGATTAATGATATATCTCAGAAAATTATTATAATCATGAGATTCACATTTTAACAGTAATTTATGTGATGCAAAGGTAACGCATGACAAATAAAGGCTACTTGATTCAAATGTGACATTTGTTTGAGAAACTCCAATTGACAGGAAGATAGATAGCTGTTGACTGGCAGGCCAGTCACTTGGGCACACCCCTCTGCCCCTGACCTTTTGCTGCATCTCTTTGCTGAGTGTGATAGCATAGCGGAGCTCTGCATCCTCCAGAGGGTCCGCGCTAGTCTGGGGGATGTCAGGGGTTACACAGTATTAAGTGTATGTAGTGCATTTAAATAAACTACTCTACTGAACACAACACAACAACTGAACATTTATACATATAACATGCCTTCATTGAACTCTTTTGTATTACCTGTTCGGCCTCTTCTTTACTCATTGCCAGAGCCAACTGTAGCTGTAAATCCTCCTCTCCAGAGCTCTGAGGCCATGCCTGTTCAGGATCTGCACCTCCGGAGTGGGAGCCCAGAGACAGACTGCCCCCTAAGCTGGGTGCTGAAGGAGCAGAGGAGGCTGAGACACATTTAGCATAAGTAATCTAAATGATGTATACATTGCATTGTATATGCTCACCACTGGTGGTCTGTGCCATCTTCTCTTTGGTTTTGAGCGCATGGATTCGCTCCTCTCTTAGTCTTTCTTCATCTTTTAAAAGTGTTACTAGCTGTTTGGCTTTCTCTCTCACATTAACTCCCTGAACAGAAGAAAACAGTCCCGCACATTACTCTAATCATTAGTTAACTGGGTTTCAACAGATTATCCAGCACAATAAAATACTTTTTAGAGTTTTATTTACACAATGAGTCAGTCTTTCAAAGGTGTCCTTGACTGAGTGTTTGCATTAAACAAAAGTGGACCTACTCTGTAGCCACTAACAGTACCTTCTATACATACAGTATGTCAATGCGTGCTTAAGCCTGTTACCTGGTCCTTTCCATCTCTGTCTATGTACTGAAAGTCCTTGAGGGTCTGTACAGCGTATATGTTTTCTCGACACTGTTGAGCAACACGTTCTGAACCCGTCTTAATCAGGTACTCCATAAGAGTCATAGCCTGATAAAAGAAAGCACAGCCAATGACTTGTGATAGAGTTAAATCATGTGGATATGGTGTAGTTTCAAGAGAACTATACATTTTCAGAATTACTTCAACACACACCTTGTATACATGTCTCCAGTTCTTGCCATGATCATTGAGGCGCTTCCATACCATACTCATGATTTCAGAAAAGGCCACTACATTGTAGGTGAGATCTGCAATCTCAGACATAAGAGAGCTGCTGGGCCCCCATGGGTCATTTGACGTAGCCTCTCTAACCTAAACATTAGCAGTGCAAAGTAAAAAAAAAAGACTTCTGAGCAATTACTCTTTGACAATTATTTAGTCCACACTGATCCATGTAACCATGCAAATCAAAATAAGCAGATAACAGAGAGGACACAAAATTGATGGATAATATGATTGGATAAGCACAGACTTTATCTAGGGAGGGAGGACAGATAAATGTAGTTATATATTCAATAATCAGTCTATACTTATTAAAGATACTGGCGGTGTGTGCAAAAAGAGGAGTCAAATAACCTTGATTTCTGCCTCCGAGTAATTGTGGACAATGTTCTTTACTTGTCGCCGTAGCGATGAGGTCGACATGGCAACCGTCTGGCCGAGGAATTCCTTTGCAATCTAAACAGCAAATGTCATTTTAACGTAAAAGTAACAATCATTAAAAAGTAATGCAAAAATACATGTTTAAAACTACACAGAAAAAGAATAAAAAGCAACCTTGCCAAAAATAATCAATTAGACTAATTGCTTTCTGGATCAGTTCTAAACTGTGCCCGTGACCATAGCAGAGAAGAGTGAGTGTCTTGCCCACCTGTTACACAACAACACTGCAGAATAAGGTTGTGTCCTCTGGGTGTCTCTCAGCTTCTCCTCCCTTTGCAGCATTTATGGAGTTCTACACCTGCTCAATGTGTCTACTTCTTCTTGTGGCAACATTGGGTCAAAAAAGCCACAGACACAGAGTGATGAAAACTGTGGAGAAAGTTTGACATAAATATAGTTAATTGTGAGTGAAAAATGCAGGACTAAAAATAATTCATTCGAATAAAGAGACAAAGTGTGTATTCAGTGGAGTTCACATGATCTGGTAGTGGAAATAATCAGAGCATTTTCTGAAGCGTGTTCATCTGTATTTCTTCAAGAGCACTAAATGATTGAATGATAAAGCATTGTATAAAGTCAGTGAAAGCACACACACTAAAAGAAACAAGGAACTGAACCAGTATAGCAACAAACATTACAAAACAGTATTGTCCAAACATTTACCAAACACTACCACTACCATGATGCATTGTTTTTAAGTAATTGAAGATTCACTGAATGGGCAGTTGGTAAACGCCTGGTAATCAAGTTATAATATTGGTGTCAGTGTTTGTAACGTTTATTTGTGTTGATGTGACACTTTACGGATTATATAGTCTTTAATGGTTCCTTCATGCTTGGTTGTGTGATCTTTTTTCTCCCTCATTTTCTAGGCTACATAGAGAGCCAGAGAGTTCAATAATAAAAAATCAAAGATGAGCTGTAACCATTTAATTTGAGATGTTTATGGACTGTTTATAACCATGACTCTGCTGAGATATGAGGGGCTAATTATAACAAAAAAAATAGAAATAAATGAA
Source organism: Philypnodon macrostomus (assembly GCA_036025475.1). Classification (NCBI taxonomy): domain Eukaryota; kingdom Metazoa; phylum Chordata; class Actinopteri; order Gobiiformes; family Eleotridae; genus Philypnodon; species Philypnodon macrostomus. The sequence continues at coordinate 18,188 of JAVQKC010057992.1, forward strand.
TAAAAAAACACTACCACAGTGGACATCATTCTTAAAGTTGCAGTGTCTGATTTTGTGCAAAAAGAAAAAAGAAGACCAACTCTTTATCACAGTCTCACACAAACATGGAAGTGACCTTATAATACAGCTCTAACTTTTTAAAAAGGTCCAAGTCCCAAGTGCTGGTATTTGTAACTGTTTGTATAATCCATTAGACACATAAATCCTCACTTAAATGTACATGTTTACATAAGATTACTTATTAGTTTTTGACATTAGAAAGGCAGGTGTGGCTTCAGGGCAGTAAAGGGGAAATAAGTAGAGATAGACAGATACAGTTTGACAGCGCTGGACAGCAATAAACAATACAGTTCATCTTTGAAAGAATGGAGCAAAAAAATATAGGTGTCATGGCTGGCTTTTGGGACACAATTTGGACACCTCTGTATAAAGCCTCTAAAAATCACAGATCGAACATGTTGCACAACTGGACACCAGGCAATCATTGCAAAAGTCGGTTTAAAATAAGCTCAATGCCAAAGTTCATCCAGCTAACGCATGATAAGGGACTCCTACCCTATATTTTGTACAGACAGTTATCATGATTAAGATCATAAAATAGTAAGACAATTACAGTTCTTGTTAAACGTTGTTGCTGACAGAAAGTTAAAGCCGTTACCAACAATACGCCGACATCTGTCTGTTCGATCATAGTTGTATTTTCAGAAATCTCAAGCATAAACAATTTTGCAACAATATTCTTGTGATTAACTGGTATCACTGAGTGACAGTTAACACCGGTCCGTTTAAAAGTAAAGACCCCCGCCCAGTTCAAGTCTGAAGATAGCATAAAATCCATTATACAGTGCTTTCACGACTGTGGTCACACCTAACCAGCGTTAACGAAGTGTGGCATGAATGACACCGTTACTGGCCTTATGCTAAACAGCGACTATAGAAAGCTTGACAGACATGGACAGTGCACACAGCGGTAATCAGGTGTGTGATCAACAGTTTGTCAGTCCACAATTCACACAAAACATTACAAAATCAACTACAAGAAAACGAGCAAATCGGGCTAAAGTGATGTGGACTGAGCTGTCAACTGTTCAGCTAGTCCCTCTCGCATTCTATCATTCACACCTCGGCTAAAGCTAAACAGTTAGCCAACTTAGCACCATAGAGTCAACTCAACAACAACTAAAACAATGTAAGAAGGCTGTGAGAGGTAATGTAAGTCAGTTGAAAATGAAATTAAAGTTATCATATTATATAACAAAATAAATACGATCATACATGACAGTTTTGATCAACCAATCACTTGCTGTAGCAGGCTAGCTGTGGTTTAGCTGCCTGCTGCTATTTCGTAAATACCAGAGGCTGCTAGATTCAACACGCTTTATGAAAGACTAGTACAGATTCAATGCGAAACAAACTCGCCATGTATAGTAGCAGTCATGTCAAGAAGTACTGATAACAAACAACAAAAAATGTTAATATTAAGTTGTCACTGACCCTCTTATTGCTTGAGCGTACGAGGAGATGGCCGAATTTCCGCTTCCGTTCTCCGCTACAGGAAAGACCGCACCCCCTGCAGCCGTGTTCCTGGGATGGGATCTTGGGATAGGGCTATATATGTCGTCCCCGACAGCAAGGTGTATATCGGCGATACGGCCCCATACGTCTGCCACAACTGGCACCAACGGGCACCTTAATTAGACATTGTGTGATTTCTAAGGGTTTATATTAATAACGAGCAATTAAGAGGCCCCGCCCCCAAACCGTGACAAACATGGGAAGGGTCTATTTTACTTTTTTGATTTGTCTGGATGTTTGTCTGGAATTTTGTAGATTTCCCTAAAACTACGGGCACCTTCTTCTTTCAGTCTATAGGGGGCGCTATAGAGGTAATTGCCATCATATTGGTCAGATGTGTTCAGGGCAGGGGGGTAATTAGGTATTTCAGGTTTGAGCCTAATTGGGCAAAGTATGTGCAAGTAAGAGGCTGTCAAATATACATGACTTCCCAAATTCAATTCAAAATGGCCGACTTCCTGTTTGTTGTAGGGCGGGGTCATAATAATATTTTATGTTGGGTACACTGTGGAGAATCACTGTACCAAGTTTCATTGCTCTCTGCCAAAG
>JAVQKC010058003.1:0-28076 GCA_036025475.1 Philypnodon macrostomus
AGTACTTCATGAGTATCTTAGCGAGTCTAACGGTTCTTCCGATCCAAAGCATTTCATTGCATTTTCTGACCCTGTTTTGAATGTGCATATGACAAATAAACTGAAACCTGAAACCTGAAACCAGCTTGATACTCCCTTAGCTGGATGCTAGTTAATGCTACCTAGTTTTTTCATAAATGGACCTAGCAGACTTTCCTGGGCCCAGAGAAGTTAAACTACCAAAAGAAGCCCAACTCACCAGAGGAGCTGTTAGCATTATATGAAGTAAGCTTGGGTTAGTTAGCCTTTTTTGCTAACTGTTTGGTAAATGTTTATTGAAATACCGTAGCATACAATATGTAATTATACACACATCAATCAAAAAAGCATGTTATAATTAGTTGGTACATACAGTGTTTTTTTCTTTGCAGTCATAATTCAAAGTAAAATAGTTTGTTAATCTCTATGTTTAAATCTATGTTGTTTTTTCCTGATCTATTGCCCCGCTGTATCTTCTCCCTGTGCATTGTCTGCGGGTGTGTTTGTGTGATCCTGGGTGCTCAGGACTGTTTGCTCAGCCAACACTGTAGTCGTTCTCTTCTCCAGCCCAGAGTGAAATAGACCCTCTGCAGCCTTTCATCAGCTGGACACAGCCCGTCCCTTTAAGAGCACCAAGGTAAATAATGGCAGGACTTTAATAGGTGGATAATGTGGTCGTAGGGCACGGGGCTGTCTGTCCCTGAGCAAACAGGTCCACACAGCAACCAACACACACACACTCACACACACACACACACACACACTCACACACACACACACACACACACTCACACACCTTTATATAGTATATTATCTGTAACTATATTTATATAATCCTAGAACTTTAGTGTTTATTTTTAGGCATCTCCAAAAAGACAATTATCTGTGGATTTATACTAAATGACAAATGCAACTTAGAAATAGATAATACTATTTAAAACCATGGTTTTACTATACACATAGAAATCTTACTACCACTTACTAAATATTTAAACATCCAATAATAATAATAATTTGTATAACATTAAATAGTAATGCAGATTTTTATTTTCTCCGATTTGTCAAACCCTCAAACACACACATAACAGACGTGTATTCTTTATGTTCAATCCAGATGCATCTTTTCTTACTATCGCCGCAGCATGCACAGCGGTCTCCAGAGGCCAATTAAGATCTACCTATACCTTCAGGCTTCAGGCATGTGACCCCACCCCACACACCTCCACCCCACACCCCAAGTCATCACCCCCTTCCTCCCCCTGCTCACCCTTTGACCCCTGACACACGACCTCTGTGCTGAATGAGTACACACAGGAGCGTCGGAGCGAGACCCCCGGCCATGACACACACACGGAGCCCCTGGCAGCACATAGCAAACGGAACAGAGAAACGGTATGGGCCAGTGGTTAAAGACAAGGCGTCTCACCACACTGCCTCCACAGTACACAAGCACACACACATTAACACACAGTGCGTTAGAGGTGAGGGGTGAGCCGCGGGTCGCTCGCAGGGTAATACAGTCCAACTGTACAGGACAGCTGCAGGAAGCAAGAGGGAGCCATGGTGCTCAGCTGGGTCCCCATCCCCAATAGTTTTTTAGAATAAACTATATTTTTGAATGGCTGCAAGAAATTGAAATGAATCAATCACCATACTGCTTAAATGAAGTCAAGTTTCATAATCTATCTGACTGGTAGAAAACAACAAGGATGAAAAGGTGTAACAGAGAGGGGCTGCTCATGTTAAGCTGGGGACACACTACATGATTTTTGGCCTGATTTCCAGTCCAGCCCAGTCGTAACGCCTCATGTCGGTTAGTGAGTGACAGTTAACAACTTGAATCTGAAGTTTGTGTGGCAAACTAGAAATCAGTTGCAGTCAATCATCCAGTGGGGATTGTTTCCCGACCCAACTAAGAATTAAGAACAGCTTACTACAGCCTTTGAAGATAAGGTCCGAGAGGCCTGTAGTGTGAGAGAAGAGAATAGATGGAGGGAGATGATTTTTTTGAAAGCTAAATGGAAATAGAGAAGGAGAATATCTAATAAGTCATGCAGAAAAAGTTCTGTTGGCATTTGTTGTAGAATGCATGTATGTATTTATTTGAAAGAGACAATGCACATTAATGAACACCAGAACAATATACATGTATAAGTGTGCCGAAGTTAGCATATACAGCTAATTTACATTTGTAGTGCCTTGGCAGGTAACTTAAAACACAAACATGACATTTACCACTGGTACACATTCCAGCAAATCATTCAATAATTCATACATTGAGATCAGATTTACTGCAGGCAATGTTTGGATTAAATACAAACATTCAGTATCCCTCAAAACTCAAACCTGTCTCCATTGCGAGGGTTGTCATTTTCAGTTACACTTTTATTTACTGATTGTGTGGAGAGCTTAATTTTATCATAACTATACTTTTCACACATCACATTATTATTTGGACATTGTTGTGGGTGTGAATTCGGGTGGTCAGTGTATAAGGACATCAAAGGCTCCGCTCACTGGTGGCAACACTAGGAGGAGGATAAGACCAAACCCCAGCAACAAAAGTAAGCCCGACCTGAAAAGCAGTGCTGCCCAGTAATACAGGATCATCCCTCGTGTAAGTCCTCCCTCCTGGCTCCAACAAAGAGAGCTCCACATCTGGGCAGGACAGGGGACGGTCCGGTGTCAGTCTCCGGACAGATCGCCATGCCAACACCCCTGCCCTCTCTCATCCGGACTACATTGTAATAAGCCGCCTCGGGCCTCACATTGTGTATAGAGTTGTCCAAACATGGCGGGAGAGCAAGGGTCAGTTTGGACACTGACCTTGGCCCCTACAGACCCTTCGGGAGGTCCAGTGTATGGTGTGTGTGTGTGGTGGCAGTGGGTTCCTTTGGTGGCAGGTCCGGTCTGTAATCGGCTCAGAGGTCCAGGACACCGCTCGGTATTGTTCAAATGAGTCTGAAAGATGTGGGGCTGAATGACCAGGGCAGGGTGAGGTCAGACTGGCCGTAGTGCTCTGTTGCCTTTCAAATGCCATTGATACCATCCCGGTGTTTGAATTGTGAGCGATGACCAGCCTGTGTTAGTGTCTCAGTAAAACTCAGTATCTTATATCACTCATGTATGCTGACGGTGATCAAAGAACAGAGACTTAAGACTTTGCCTAAAGTTGGATTGTGAAATACATAGCATTAAGCATGAAGAAGAAGCTCCGATATAATAAAATTTCTTGGTTTGACACACTGATGCTAAACCAACCATAAGCACCACTTGTTGACTCAGGAGTTAATTAGCGGCCAGAAAAAAAAAGCAGTGCTCCTGACTCACTTTGACTCACACAGCTGTCTGCAGGCTGCCCTTGATATGCAGTAACTCTATTATACTTGTCTGGGACACTAATTTCATCAAGCAGCTCTCAAAAACGCACACACACTAATCAGATTTCAGGGACCACTCTGATCAATGAGGTGGCTGGGGAGAAAAGTGGTCAAAGCACACATGGCCACAGAGGCAACACGAGCCTCTGATTAAGAAGCGTTACCACAGTTATAATGTTTTATTATCTAAGGTTCTCACTGTGAGGTTTACAACTGGCTGCACACTGAAAAGACATATATGATCCAACTTAAGAATAATGCTTTTAAAATGATTAAGTAGTTTTGTTGTGATTCAATTATTAATAGAGAATTATTAATAGAGATTATTCGGATTATTTTTTGTGTGTATGTGTGTATGTGTGTGTGTATGTGTGTATGTGTGTGTGTGTTTGTGTGTATGTGTGTGTGTTTGTGTGTATGTGTGTGTGTGTGTGTGTGTGTGTGCAGATCTGAATCAACATCTGGTTACAGAATCTTTGCAAGTGGACGTTTGATATATATAAAGAACACTCACTTTGCATTCTGGTTAAAATAAACCAGATAAAATTGCATATTTCATATTTATCAAACATTTTGCACAGTACTGTGAATTCTCAATAAAAACTGTAAAAATAAAATAAAATGAATGTTTAAATACAGACCATTTAAAACCTAATTGAGCCAATAACCTATTGGATGTGTTTTTCTACCATTCACAGTCATACAACTTCACTTATATATCGAAAACGTTCCTTTAATGGGAAGCTTTCCTGTCACATGCTTTTAGTGCCACTTCGGCCCAACATGTCAAGTCTTCGACACAGGACCAAAGACACTGAATCCATAATAAAGTCCTACTGCTCCTAAATTGGTGTGTTTTAATGAACTCTATTCACCCTTGAAACTCTTTACCACCCCTCACATGACACGCAACATCCCAGAATCCTCAGCTCTGTTACCTTGCAGGCTAATAGGACCTGCCAATGGAATTTGCTTTTTTCCCTTAAAAGTGAGCAATTAAATCCGATTGGAACCTATGGCCAAGCTGGAACCTTAGCCCCGAGAGACTCTTGCGATCCGGACGTTTAATCATCATGTGACCTAGTTGCTGGTTCTGATAAATGGGCTCAGGAAAGGAAAGCGCCGGCCGGTCATTAATCTACAGTCAGATGGGGGGCAGGCGCACACGGTCGCAATACCAGTTAATTGGCCACTTATTTTAGCACGAGCGCTGGGCTAAAGTGAGATGGAGATGGATGCGCCTCTGTTGATCCATAATTCGGCCTCCTGGGTACTAATACAAGCAAAACAAAGAGAATAAAAAGCAGCTGAACGAGGGAAGAGCGGATGTCTCAGAGGGGACAACTCCACAGGTCATGGAAATACAATTGAGTGTGGCGTAGTTTAAGTAAGCTGGTTTCACTTGACCTCTGGAGTGTATTGGCAAAAATAACTGTACACATAAAAATCTAGTAATCTGATTGCCTTAAATGACTTTAACCCACAATCAAGAGTTGCCTTGACTTTCTGTATTACAGTGTATAGTCGATATGATAGTATATATATACATGTATAATAACTGAATCTTTGTAAAATTAAAGCCATTATTAGGCCTTATAGACTAAGGTTGACATGAACCAAAAGTAGACCTTGTTATGTCACATGAAAAAAGCTGAATTACAAAAAAGTATTTTTATCAGTCTTATCTGCTCCACTCCTGTGTGTCCAATCAGGCTGTGGCAGAGGTCAGCAGTTATTCAGATGGCTGACTGCCTGATGGATGATGGGACCTGGAGGGCTGAGTGAACAGTGATAAGGACCATATCTCGACAGGCGCTTCCTTTCTAAACCTAAACTGAGAGTCACTGCGTCGACAGAGAGAGATGTATAGGTGTTTAGGTGGATGGATGGATGACTGAAGAGGAGACAGACGTGCAGATTTCTTATTGAACAAGGCAAAACCTGTCCTTGTATGTTATCAGTTCACCTAGTGACCTGGTTGCACTTTTGTTTAGCCTCAGAGAAAATGGTGCTTCTGGCCTCTTGAACCCAAAGATTACAACCTCCATTTATGGCTCTTATTTGGTCAAGAACTAAAGGGGAAAAAAGTAGAATGATGAGATCAAAATATATTTTAAAACTCCAAACTAACTAAGAATTACACAGGGTGTGATTATATTGGTTTAGTTTATGAACCCTTCTTTAAAACATACAGATCAGTCAGGGTCAGTGAGTATACTGCAGGGGATGACCATCTGGTGCCTGTGTGATGATCTCTGTGGCACATCTCTAATATGAGCCAATGAAAATATCATAACAGGAGCGTGATCAATATGGTCAATTGGAGCGTGCAAGGCCGTTAAAGCTAATTCTGGCTAATTGGGACTTTTCACACATATCTGCAGAGTACAATGGTGTCTCTAATGAGCACGGCTGCATTTACTCTCTGATGTGTGGCCAGCAGCGGGAGGCTGGCCTGGTGACCCGCCTGCTCCCCTGTGGTCAGTGCTGAGCCGGACACAGTTCCCGGGTGAGGTCCAGTGAATAGCAGTTCATCTCCTGCTCTCTGCAGGACTCCTGCTCCTCTGAGCTCCAGGCCTGACCCTAAAGAAGAGAGCGGCCTCAGAGTCAACACCAGTGAACGACTGCCACACCAGCAGCTGCCCTTAGACCGCTGGACCCTGCTGTCCTGACCCGCTCAGGCCCAGGCCAGACTCCCCGCTGTGAGTCAGGGGTCAGTCTCCTGGAGGGGCATTGAAGAGTGGCCACTGACCGATGAAGAAATGGCTTGTGTTCGGGCCAGGGGGTTGTGGTGGCAGTGAATGTGCAGGGATAGGAGCACCCCTGCTGCTGTGGCCTAATTTGGCAGGATACTGGTACACCGGTGACAGACGGGAGTGCAACAATAGCGCTGCACTGGTAAACAATAATGTTTGTCCAAGGTCTCTTTCTTGGGGCCAATCTGAAGCTCACAATGCCCATCTGGTATCAATAAGATGTCCTGAGATGCTATTCACCACATCACTCTTCATTCCGCTGCCTTTTCAACAGGAGGTTCAAGGCAGAGGTGGTTAACACTCCTGAAGTGACAGATGTGACATCTTGAGTTTCTAAAGTGAAAGGAGTCTATGCATGAGCTGACGTGGTATTTGATTTAGGAAAGTGAAATTGATCGTTTGGACATTTGACGACAGTCTTAGCCTTAGTTTTACAAAAGGTCTTCAATGCTAACATCTACAGCAAATTATGTTAATGATCTTCATAAAGCATGTGCTCTGCCAATTAGACTACTGTATTGTTTTTAGAGCTCAAGAAAGCTTTAGGTTTGAATATACTGTACTCATTCATTATGTGGCCCTATAGCCACCACTTATGCCAAAAGAGAAGCAGAACACCAAAGCAGTTTTTCTTTGGTTGACAATCCCTCCTTGAAGTTCCTCACGTACAAGGCTCCCATTCACTCTGACTTTAAGACCTAATATGACTCATGTCTTTATATTGCAGAGTGTGGGAGGAAGTTTGGAACAAGCTGACCAGTGAGTATTTTGTTCCCAATGTCGGGGCTGTGCTGGGGTGAATAGTCAGGAGGCTAATGAATAAGACTGAGAGGCAGTGAGGGAGCGTGAGACTGGAGGAAGTTAACACAGCGAGTGGCAGATACAAGCCAGGACTCTCCTGTTCCCTGGCGCTCCGGTCCGGGACAGGAAGTGGGATTGTTTGTTAGCAGCACGCGTGCTCCACAGCCCAGCGCGCTTGCTCTCCTCCGGGAGGTCAGGCAGGAAGTGGTCAGGCGTGGGCTGTGACCTCTGGGTAATGACCGCAGACCAGTAGGGGAACTGCTGCCTGTGCCACGTTCTGTGCACACTCAAGGCAGCAGACTCACCCTTGTTGTTTAAACCCTTGTTTTTGAATAGTTTATCTTTAGTTATCCTTATTCATTTTGTACTATGTGTTTTACTGTGCATGTTTCTGTGCCTGCCAGTTGTGTCAATTTGCATATAAGCATGTCTGACACTGGGCTAATAAGGCCTAATTCTGGCATCCATCCCAAAGCACAAGACATTACGGTGGGGCGCAGTCAGCCAGATTCCCAGGACACCCTCAGTAGACCACTTGAGACAAGCTGTCAGGAGAGTCATTCTCAAAACAAAGCACAAAAACCTGAGGCCACAAGTCAGCGAGGGACACATTGAGATCCCAAGCAGGTAGCCAAACCACAGAGCAGCCAAAGTCTCCTTTGTGCCACAAGTGCCATTGAAAAGGAACAGGACGCTGTCGGCAGGATGTCCCAGACCCTCCACGCTGCATTGTCGTCTGTGCATTTTGCTGCTTTTACATAGATGTCTGGACCAATGTTGACTTTTGGGAAAGATTGACGAGAGAGGACTTTGGCTTGTCTTGAACGCCAGTCTCTCTTCTCTGTCAAATGTCTGACAGTGAATGAACGCTTCATAGACAAACTCAATTAGCCAGCGTGGAGATTTGAAGGAGGTGTCTTGTGCAACAATAGGGCCCCTATTTTGACATATGGTCTCGGTGAATATGTGGCAAACATGTATCTTTGTTGTGTTTGAGACAGTGGTCCAGTCAGAGACAGTGGTCCAGGCTGAGACAGTGGTCCAGTCTGAGACAGTGGTCCAGTCTGAGACAGTGGTCCAGTCTGAGACAGTGGTCCAGTCTGAGACAGTGGCCCAGGCTGAGACAGTGGCCCAGGCTGAGACAGTGGTCCAGGCTGAGACAGTGGTCCAGGCTGAGACAGTGGTCCAGTCTGAGACAGTGGCCCAGGCTGAGACAGTGGTCCAGTCTGAGACAGTGGTCCAGTCAGAGACAGTGGTCCAGGCTGAGACAGTGGTCCAGTCTGAGACAGTGGTCCAGGCTGAGACAGTGGTCCAGCCTGAGACAGTGGTCCAGTCTGAAACAGTGGTCCAGTCTGAGACAGTGGTCCAGGCTGAGACAGTGGTCCAGTCTGAGACAGTGGTCCAGGCTGAGACAGTGGTCCAGTCTGAGACAGTGGTCCAGTCTGAGACAGTGGTCCAGGCTGAGACAGTGGTCCAGCCTGAGACAGTGGTCCAGTCTGAGACAGTGAGTAACAAAGACCCTGAACTCTCCAAAGGCACAGCTGTAAGGCATGAGTTCCCCTCAACATTGTAATCACATTATTTATTGGTTTTATTCTTAAATATTACAAAAACATATACTGGTACTGTTGGGCATAAAGCAGACATTTTGAATTGTTTGAGTTCTCAAATCTGTACAGCTACTAAACATTAGCATTAATCATATAAAACCTTTCAAAGTTTGTAAAGAGAAAGTTCTAAATTCTGCAATGGAAGCAACTGGAGGTAAGACCGGAATACATTTTCAATAGAGAAATTAGCATTAGCCACAAAATATTGCAGATTAAGATGGTTTTGACAAATTACATCCACTCTCTACATGTAGGTGATGTCAGAGCCTGGTTAGGACACATTAGTGGATGTACCTCACATTGTATGTTTATTTAATGTACACACTGGTAACTTGATTTTTAGGTTTGAAGTTAGGATTTAAGTCCAACAGAAATGTTGATGACCACAATAGTTTTTTTTCATTGTATGCTCAGAATTTATCTCACTTTTGCTCCAGTCGCCTCCATTCTGGAATTTTCAACATTCCATATGACAAACATTTTAAAGGGTCTATAGAGGAACCATAGCTTTGTACTGAAAGTATTGGCAGTATGGCAAAAGTGAGTCAAATGTATATTGGCTTGCATTTATTTATTTAAGATGCTTAGTCACATGCAGACAGTATACCGTATGTGTGTTGTGTGAGAAAGTCCAGCTGATTTTCATGTTTAACTACAGCCTCTGAAGAGTTGGCCATTTGGGATGGCAGTTAGGGTGCTGAAAACTGTTTATGGTCCGGGATGATCAAGCGTCTTTTTGCACAAGAGAGGAATGAATTTCTGTCAGGGGCCAGACTAATGACGGGGAGGGGTTGTGTTCATCGTCATGACGACAAGGCTAAAAACATGCACAGTGCGTCCTTATAAGGGACCGCTGGGCTGGGACCTGCTTAACAATACTTTTAATGTCATAGCCCAGTGACTGCTCTTTGTACCCGGGTCGGCGCACTGTGATGCACACAAAAACTCAAAGGCAAAATGGATTAGAATATGGGAGAAAAGATGACTGCATCAAACACAGTGGATTGGGGGAGATTATCTAAAGGGATTAGGACGAAATGACACACTAATTACTTTCTGTTGGGGCACAGAGGAGTTAAAGTTTCAAGTTTTTTATGTTTTTGTTTTATGCGGTTCCTGTTTTTGCTACAAATATCAAATTCTAATTCAACTCAATATTAGAAGGCTCTGTGATATACTGCAGGCTTCATTACTGGTAATGTGTTTGAGCTGCACATCAACGGTATTGAAACTATGGAAAGATGCACATCCTCAATATTCATATTTGTTTTACAGTTTGTCTACATAAGTGTAAAGGTAGGTCAAAATGTGTATAAACTGATCAAATAAGATGATCAATTAACACTCATGTATATAGCTAATTTGAGTTTTAAAACTGCAGCTTCTTTTTTAAATAAGTAAAATAACAATTGAAAAAAATGAAATAAAATTGCATCATGTATCAGACCTTGTTATTGTTACAAATCAATCATTTTCCAGAATAATTATGTAGGATAACAAATGGCCATTTCCCATTGCATTATGATGTACAATTTGACTCACATTAATGCACTCCTGCTCTATAAATCTGTGGAAGAAACATCTTTACATAATATCTCTTACACATTTGCCATTCACAACGCTGGCCTCTTCTCTCAAACAAAGTCAAACAAATCTGGCACTCCTTATCACACAGCTCTAAAGACGATCCAGTGACTATTGCATTGTTGTTGCATTGTTCCAAATAAGACAAACAACGGGCCCGTAATGTGACTTAGGGACTTCCACTAGTGTTGACCAAACGTTTACCTCTTTCTCTTAATTATTTGACCAAACTGCAGTCAAGGAGCTTAGATAAGGGGTCTTGTCTTGGAGTTTGCTCTGCTCTCCAGGTCTCCAATTAGCTTAAAAAGACTCCAGGAAGGACAGTGCGGACAAAGGATGCAGAGAAAGGAAAGACTAAAGAAAAAAAGAAACAAAACAGTCAACAAGAACCACTGGCGTCCTGACGGGGGCGGGCACACACCTCCTTCAAAAAACACTGGGTAGTTTCGGAGCTCGGGCCGTCACTGTGGAAACTACTGCTTCTTTTGGGTTTATTTCATTCCCTCCTTCTTACATGAATGTCCCCCTGGTGCCCAAAGCCCCCCAGCCCCCCCATTCACATCCTCCCCTGTTTTTTCGGGACCTAAAACAAAGCCTGCTGGTGAATAGGCTCTGAGGTAGGTAAATGTATTCACTGACACCGGCCGGATGATTCCTTTCTGGGCGCGAGCTGTAACACTTGTTTCGGAGCTTGTCTGTAGGCAGGGACAGCGTGTTGGCTCTTTTGTCCCACGTGCCCTCCGAGCAGCCCCGTTAGTTAATGGTGGTCTTGTCCCGGGCCGCTGGACCAGAAATCCCACAAAAATACCCCACATACGGAACGGGCCGACATGGGAAGAGAACAGAAAATAAGGGCTGTGCAACAAAGTGTAAAAAAAAAAAAAAGTCTGGTGAAAGTATGCTAGCGGTTTATATGAGGCAAAGGTGAAGGCGACAGTTAAATGCTGGATCTCTACTGTTTATCTTCTCTTAGACAATCTCAGAAAGGACCAGGCATAAAAAGTAACTCAGTATATTATATTTAATGGTGTATATATATTACATTTACCAGACTGATTAGATTATTTTGAGCAGCTTTTGAGTACATTTTCCACTCTTCTCTCTACTAGGTGGTATTAAAACTCAACTCAAGTTCCGGTTCTTCTATATTGTTTTGTTCAATTGTTTTTACAAAGATGGATAGACACAATTGTTACTTCAAAATATTTGAATTCATATATTTATAATTCAAGTATTTTGTATCTATAAAGTTTGTTTTTAACTTAATTAGACTTAATAGGTAAAACAACACCATTTATTGCCATATAGTTATTTTTCCACTACATAAACCAATATATACAGAGGTGAGTAGCCAAAAAACTGAACTGAAGTAAGCGTACTGATACTGCGAAATATTATACTTAATGTTAGAAGTAGACCAATGTAGCACAATGTAGCACAAGCTCTTTGTCTGATGTTCAATGTATTTTTATAGATTAAGTGTTTGTACTAATTCAGAAGCAAGTTCTTGAAATTTGTCGACATATAGTTTCCTGTGACCCACCTCAGTGTCCAGCCCAAGACATTTGTTATAAATGAACTAAAGGTTGTTTTTGAGAGTCTGAACTGGCCCACTTAGAAGTTGCAGGACATCCCGCTGTTATCTATCTGAGGAGGGCCCCCAGCATTTAGCCGTGAGAGTCCAGTCTTTCACTTCGCTGAGGGCCTGAAAGAGCATCTTCACTTGTGTTCACTTGGGTCTCTCTCACTGGGGGACGAGTGGGCATTGGGGCTGAGGACTATACCACACTTGACTTTGGTAATCTCTCTAACCAAGTAGAGATGCAGCCACAGTTGTTGAAAAGTGTCCGGCATTTTGTACCTTTTTTGGTACGTCTTCTTGTGTATTTGAGTAAAAGTGTTTTTGTTACGTTTTATAAAAGTGACTTCAAAATAATATGTCTCAGGTAGAAATATAGAATATACACTTATATATTATATCACTGCTACTACCAGGACCTCCTGATTGCCAGCTGAGAATGGGTCAAAAACTCAATAGTCAACTTTCAAATGTATTGCCGACCAAATCTTTTTGTTGAAATGCTTGAGTTTTATTGAGCCCAAACCTCCACCACAATCCTCCACTTCCAATGAGTTCTGGGGGCAACCTCTGCAAACTGTGAGTATGAGGGGATTAGGGGCTCCTTGACGGCTCCTTCAAACGTGGACCCAGCATGGCCGCCTCGATTATGACCTTTAGATGTTTTCAAAATGAGTCTCAGATGAAAAGACAGAAGACTATTTTTTTTCCCAGCACCAACTTAAACCGCACATCAGACGAAAATGAATGCATAATCCAAACGGCCACAAAGGCGGGAGTGGAAGCTGTCCTGGAGTGTTGTGCTAGCTGGCTATATAAAGGCTTTATTTTGCCATTGCCTACTTTGAGGTTGGGAATGATATAATGACGATTAATAGAAACTTTAAAGACTAGATTAAAGTGGGGACCAGAAGCTCCTTGAAGTCATTTAAGGGCAACAGAGGGTGTTTCTTGATGGGAATTTCTAGTCAATAGAACACTAGACTCCATTCATGTAAGGTCCAGTTGTCTAAGAACAAGATCGGACTTTGAATTGAGAAGATGAAGGTAGCTTGTCCCACTAAAAATGCCCTACCACAAAGGTTTCTCAACTGTGGCACGGGTACTACTGGGGGTACGCAGGCTCTTTCTAGTCCCCCCCCCCTGTTTTTGCTCATTGTCTTATAGGGGACTTGAATTAACATTGACTGAAAACGTATGTAGCGTGTCTCTTCTGGTGCTGTATCTACTCTATGTGTAGTGTGTGTCTGTTCTTAGTGTTGTTAGTCGAGGCCAAATACTACATTTTTAGGGATTGTCCCACTGCCTCAGATTTATGAATCAGGTTTCTTTTAGCATCAAGCTGCACTCTGAGGTACAGATGAGATTTATACAGTTGATTTTGTGTGTAAAGAATCTATGAAAATGAAATGAAGCTTTGCATGTTTTATGTGGAATTTTGTACATTTTTGTTTAATGAATCACTACAAAATTAGAGTGTCCTTTAACATGGCATCAGGAGAACAGCTTAAGATCAACTCTAATATATGTTTACATAAAATCCAACTGGCCAAAGTGGCTAGTGAGAATAAAGGTGTTACTAGCCAAAATCTACCAGTGTTTGGCTAGACTGGACATCGTTGATAGACTGTTTTTGGGACTGTAGACCCTGTTTTAGCCACTCATAAACAGGGTCAGTGCAGGGGACAGCTGAGAGAGGGTGACACATGACCAACACACAGCAGTCAGGTGTCACCCTCGGGCCACAATCCATCATGAGGTTAGCCGTCTTCTAATGTCTAAAGTCAGTTGATAGTTATCTCTAGATGAATATAACTTTTCTTTAGCTTTCTTTATTGTTTTTCCCCATTTTGACCTATTTTGTTACTTGTTTTTGACCTTGAAATTAAATATAAAATTCATGTAAAAGTGCCACCAACTGACTGCATGTGTCTGTAAACTAATTCAGCACAAAATATTCAGAATAAAAACCAGAAACAGTCGGTTTGTTGGCAAATGCTAAAATGCAAAAGTATGTGCCGTCTACGAATGGAATCCACATTTTCCTTATTCAGGATACCCCTTGAATATCCACTAATTCTCAACAGGAGCTGGTAACAAAGCGTGACGGCATGCCAGTAAAGCCCCTGAGATCCTACACTATCCCACCTGTCTCCCCGGGGCAGGCAGTCCCTCTCCTGCTACCTACAGTCCTTGTCTGTTCATCATATGTCACACAATACTGAGCACACATGGGCCCTTGGGGACATGTGCTCATCCCATGGTTTGCAGAGAGACCCCAGTGGGACTTGGGAACTAGAGTAAGTGAAGCATGCAGCCAGGGGAGCTGCTCGTGGCTTCACACCTCAGGCTCAGGTGGTGTCTCCTCTGGGAGTGTTTAGTGTAGCAGCCTGGCTTTCACTGGGAGCTGATCTGGAGCGATAAGTGAAATCTTAAAGAGGAAAAGGGAGTGGGTTTTCCTCATATAGAATCACTGTGAAAATCTATTTCTAACTCAAAATTGTACAACAAATAAAACATTTTATTTAGCAAATATTAAGAATTTATAATAATAAATTGTGAGAAAAAGTGGGTCAGTTGCAAATCGAATATTTTCTAAAAATAAAAATTCCTATGTAAAAATAAATGTGCCCGACTATTTCAATTGTTTTTGTTTTGATACAGCAGTGGTTATCAAACTGTGGTTCAGGGACCACTGGTGGTAATTGGGCTCTTGTGGTAGGCTACTCAGGAGTCTTTTGCAGTTCAAGGCCATGTTTAGAGCTGGTTAAGTAGCTTACTAGTCTCGTGTGTTGGCCTGATGCATTTTATTACTTGGTTTAGACTTGAGTTCATAACGTTGTTTTTGGAAGTTGTACGTTCCTTCGCCACTAGAGGTCAGTGTTGGCTCTGAATCATGATAGAAAACAGTGAAGCAGGAAGCACAGAGGTTAGTGTCCACTGTCCAGTGTCCACCACACTGTTGATGGAACACGGAATTAACAGGTACAATAAACTCTTTTGCAACATTTATTTTCAGAAAATGACAGTTATCTGCTTCAGTTATTCATTTAAATGCGTACTCATGACACTACTCTTACGTTTTCCAATCACCAAACTGTCGCTGTGCTAGTAAGTTAGCATGGGGGAAAAGAGATCTGAAATGTGCTGAGCTGACTCTGGGCATATTTGATTTAGTTTATATGGCTCATTCTATAAATAGGGGTACATTTGGCCTCTATGAAAAAATGAAAAAAATATTTTCTGCTTTATTATTTACTAAATATATCTCCTCATATTGCCAAAATGAGTAGGCTTATTCCAACGCTTAATCTGAAAAAATCAGATAATGTGTTTATTAGACTCCAGACTACTCTCTACATGACATGTATTCATTTGTGTTAACATGCGCTTTCTGTTCTTGTTGGTGAATCTAAATTAGGTCGAATTTAGTTAGGAACACACACAGTTCTTCCTTTCTGGCGGCTACACTGTCAAATGTAGGTGATATTTGAAGAAGAGTTTAAATAGACATCACAATAGAGATCACACCATGTGCTGGAGTTGCAACTTTGGAGCGTTGTTACTTTTTGGAAGATTTCCAGGAGTAAGTCCGTTGACATTTCTCAGACACAAATTTGAATTCCGAAATTTTGTCAAATTCTTATTTTAAACATATTTGTCATGTTCTATATATTATTCTAAACAGATATGTAAAAAATGCAGCCTATACCACACAAATATATATATATATATATATTTGTATTAAATAAACAATGATAAAGAACCTATATAAAATGCATAATTGTTTTCAGAAAATTGATGCAAATTTGATAAATACCGCCATGACATGGACCTAAAATGTACCACTAATCGTATAGCCATACAAAACTTCCTTCATTTTGCTTAACACCCACTTCATGCTTCACACACTGCTAGATAACTTGGCATCATTTTACACTACAAAATATGACTGGTTATGCACGCAAATATTGCCTGAAGAAGACTATGCCTCACAGATGTGGACTAGGATCAAAGTGTGCTTCCAGGGGCAGAGGGTCCTCCACAGCGGTCTTCTGAAGTCAGGAGGCATGTTGCTTCACAGATTACATTACCACACTTGAAGCCTGGCAAAATGCATCACCTCCAGAGGTAAGGCCCACTTCTGCTGAGGCTGCAGGTTTGGCACAGGGCCTTTGGGACTCCATGGTGAGCCCTCCTTTCGGTGGCATGAGGGGAATGTTGACTCAGATGGCACTAGTAAACAGGACCGGGGTGAAGCCATGTGGGTGCTCCATTCGCATGTAGGTCTGGCCCAGTGGATTAAGCTAATGTCCATCAGGAGGGGGGGTTTGCATTGCCGTGCCTACTTGACAGGAGGTGATGGATTAAGGCTTTGTCGGGGCCCATGTCTGCCCTAGGGACTGAGCGATGAGAGAAAGAGAGGAACCAAGATTATATCAGGGCCGTGGGGCAGCGCGATCCCAGGATCAGCGACATGTTGACAAGGGATTATCCTCTTTTGGTGGTTGCTGCAAAGTTTCACAGAGGCAGGATGGCAAGT
Organism: Philypnodon macrostomus; assembly: GCA_036025475.1. Classification (NCBI taxonomy): domain Eukaryota; kingdom Metazoa; phylum Chordata; class Actinopteri; order Gobiiformes; family Eleotridae; genus Philypnodon; species Philypnodon macrostomus. The sequence continues at coordinate 16,272 of JAVQKC010058003.1, forward strand.
GCACAAGGTATACTGTAGTGTGTGGAGTGCTGAGATGCTGACAGAATGATTGGGTTGTGACAGATGAGGGTTGTTTTTGTTGTTGCAGGTGAAATACCAGTAGTTGTTGACATGATAAAGTTTCTCCTAATGTACAAACCAGTCACCTCCTATGATGTACCAACAGCCTGATTTCCATACTGGCAAAACCAAGCCCACCTCAAACACTATTGTTGACTGACTGTAAACTATAAACATATGCAAGGAATATCAGAAAGTTGTATAATCTAAAAATATTTGCAGGATTCTATAATACTAATAACGCATTAACACTGAAGTAAACCATGTAACTTGAATTGATTTATAAAAAATATAAAATACGCTACCAGAAACACACTTAGTTCAAAGTACAGTATTGTGAGTGTACATGATTGAAATCTCATTTGTGTTTCTGTGTTCTGACGGAGCAAGCCTGAGAACCGCTGATTTAACAACAACTATAAATCCTCACACATGAGCCGGGGTTGAGTTGCAGTAAGTGCCTGCGATAGCTCCCCTCCTTGGAAGCGGCATATCTCACCCACGTTTTACTCCATTCATCATAATGTGAAAACCAGATTGTGTCTTTTTACGGTTTCTCTTTGAAATCCGGCCCTCTCGACCCCTCCCTCGTGTGTGATTTTACTGCATGCTCTGGTTTATTTCTGGAAACCTCCTTCACTTCACTCCTCAGCTTGTTTAAGATGTCTGTCAAAGTGTGCCTTTGTTTACTTTGCCATTTGGAACAAACAGTTAAGTGAGGTGATTAGGGATCGGCACATGATCTCCACAAACTGAAGACTGAAGACAAACTGAATCTGTAGTCTTTTCAGTTTACCCAGGCTAATAAAGGCCAGCTAAATTTAACAGCATTGTATAACAAATAATAATTATCAAATTCTTTAAGATCTTAAATCCTTAAATCCTCAGTGATACAGCAAATCTACTTATGATTATTTTTGTGATCAATCAAAAAGTGGTATTTTGGAAGTACTCCTTGCCACAAATCTTACTGTCAGTAGCGCGTATAGCACCAGTGAAGAAGCACCATTGATTAGTTTTACATCTTGAGCTGAGGGCCGAGGAGGGAGGGGGCGGGGGGCGGAGGGAGCGGAGGGAGGGGGGCAGAGTGAGACGTGAATGTGAGCGATAGTGACTGACATGTGGCAAGACGGCACTAATGCATCTCTTGACGAACTTGTCACCTCACCACGCTCCGTGTGTCAAGGGCTGGCAGGCTCAGTGGCAGGATCTGTGGCAGGCGTGGGCGTCTGAATGTGTGTGTCACGTCCGTCTGGGCCGACACACACCCACCTCATGACGCTCACACGGCGCCAAGCACCAAGCCCAGACGGACAACCTAAAAAAAAGGCTTGTAATGTTTGCCTCCTCCACATCCTTTTTGAACCTTTCGCCCTACTGTTACTTCCTTCTAGACATAGGGCAATAACTGTGATATTACAATGTAACAATATCAATACTCTCACATCTTGCTGACTGAGCTTTTCCTTGACTTTAACAGTAACAATACAATTAAGTGCTTTTTTAAGTAACTTTTATATTATTTTAGTTTTTGTTCATTAAAGCTTCAAACTAGGCGATACCATGAATATTAAGTTACTAGAATATTTTTCGGTCAGAATCCCATCTCAATCTCTCAGTCTGATAGTCTTTTGTGGTGCACAACTGCAACCAATAACCTACATTTTGGGTCTAAATAATAATTTTTAATGTAATTATGACTACATGGCTTGGGAAAATGCCCAGCTGTTGGACAGGATTTGTCTGAAAATTAGCCTTGCACTTTCTGTAAAACAAGGGCCAGCTTATTACTCATAGACGTCATTGTAGAATTGCCTGTGCTTTATTCCTAGACCACTTTATTCCTGGTTTGAATCATGTTCTGGGCTACACTCAGGTTGGCGGACAAGTGGCCCAGTCTGGCATGCATAAGAACTGTCTGTAGTGTCAGTTGTGGAGCTGGAAAAGGCAGTTGCATTCTTTATTCAAGCCTTTGGTCTCTGCTACAAATCGCAATTACTGGGACTGCATTAATTCAGTGGGAAATTTCGAAGGCGATGTCATTCATATTCACCATCCATGTGTCTTCGCATAACAGATGTCCGATCACTGACACACACTCCATATTCATCCAATGCATTCCTGCAGGTGTGTGTTTGTGGGCGGCCCCATGGACCCCTCAGCTTGAAAACAGGAGGAAGAGAGGGGAAGGAGCTGGGGTTTTTAGTCACAAAAGCCCCCTCCGGACACTCTCCGTGGGTATGGGGGCGGGGAGCATTTAGAGGCCATTCAGGCTAAAGCAGGACCCCCCAAAGACACCCACGAATTCTTGGGATGACTACCTGCCCAGGAGCCCTCCCTGCCCATCTGTCCCTTGGAGCATCCTCTTCAGCTGTGGTCCTAGTAATGTTGTCAATACTAGTATTTTTTGCTCTACACTGTAAGAAAAATACTAAATTTTAGATATTATTTTTGATACCATAGGGTTATTTTACTACAAAACAAAAAGTATATTAATAATCACAATGAAGGCACAATTCCGAATTCTATAGTGTAACAGAAATGCATTATTAAAAGTCACGAATACATTTGTTTAACATTTGTGTACTCCAAAGTTCACAGTTGTATTTATTCAGAAGAAATTGCAGAACTTTTGCATCAACTGTTGGAGGACACACAAGAAGAGGACAGTGGGAATTCAAAATAATAATTATATCGACAAAACAAGAGCTTCAGTGATATTATGAAATCATGCCCGTCCGTCCCCCCCAGCATCCGCAGATCCTACGTGTGAACGTGATAACTCAAAAACAAATTGCCGGATCAGTTTAAAATGTACACACAGGCACATATCATAAAGACGCCAAACTGTATTGATTTTGGTACTTCTACGATGAATATTAATTCATTAATCAAATAATGATCTAAAGCTGTGAAAGCAGTAACTCAAAGTTTTAGCTGGAACTTCTTCAACTTTTCTGGACAGTTACATATCATGAAGACGCTGGCCCTGAAGACATATGACCAATATGAGGTATTGGGGTCGTTTCGCCGATATACACCTTGCTGTCGGGGACGACAGCACAGGCCTAGAATGGAAGGTTGATTCCTGTATACCCGCTCTAGTCACCGTTATTGATTGCTTGAGTTAGACACTTCACCAAACTTGAGTTGAAAATAAAAACTAAATTAAAATGATATATTCTGCCATTACTATTTTATGCACACTGTAATGTGGTATAGGTGTATGATCTGCTGTATGACTGCCATGTGTCTGGGCAGTTGTGGCCATAAAGGTACCTTATCACCATCACTTTGTGAATAAGCTAATATTTTGATTTCAAGTCCTACAAAGACACACTATTAACATATTTTAAGAGACAAAATATTGTAGTAAGCAGTGGGTAAATATTTGCACAGCAACCGGAGGATCGTGAGAGTGAATGAATAATGCAATGTAAAGGTTAGGTTACCATTTTATGTTTTGCAACTTCAAACACACAATACTTATCTAATGCAAGCTGTTTTGTGAAGCTCCCACTTAGACTGAATGAGAAACGGTCTGATTAGACACTTGGTTTGGAACAAACCATTTGTGCCGGTTTTCGGTCGGTTTTCAAAACAACTCCTATTTTTTTATTTCAATGCATAACAATGCTTCTCTGTGTGCAGGCATTTTGTGGTTTGCCCCATATTACATCACTTATAGGTGAATCCCATGATGAATCTCTTTTCAGCTCTTAGAGTGTACTATAGTTAATAATATAACATAATTAATTGCCTAAACATGCCCGAATGAAACAAACCACAACTCTGTGTATGTGTTTGAGGTAGAAACAACGTTAAAACATGGTTAAAAGCTCAGAAAAGTCAATTTAGCAGAATATAGGAGCTTTAAGTTGTTGAACTGGCTTTTACTGAGACTTGAATGGCTCCCCTTTCCCTGACATCTGCTGCCTTGTCCCGGTTGCTACCATTCCCACTTATCAAAGACAGCCCCTAAGCCCTGCAGAAAAATCCTGGTATATTACCGCTAATGAAATGAACATCAGTCAGCGTGGTTCACCCCCCCCCCCCACACACACACACACACCCGATGGCACCCCATTTATGAGCTAATGCCAGGGTTAACCACCACTCTGAACTCTCTGTCTTCTGAAGCTGCCTTAGCCTCTGGTAGTCTTCTTCGTCTAATGCTGGGTCTTTTAACTGTCACTCACACCAAGGATGGTTAGACAAACAGGCTATAGCCATCTGTTGCTAAATAGTTTTTCATTAAGAACAGCACAGAGGCATACGTAGAGAGATAGCCCACTGAGCACTCAACATACAAAAAGCAATGCATAGTCCAGTCAAATTATTGGTAACTAGAAAGCACTGGGAGAGTGCGGACCTCCACCAAGGCAACTCCCAAAATCGAATTCACTTGTCTTTGTGTTATTTCTGACCTTGCCTAAAATGTCCATCCTAATTGGTGCAGTACTGGTGGAGTATCCTGGATCCGGACAGGTGATCTGGATCATTCCCAAATCTTTTGTTCCTTCTGTCATTCCTGACCTTCCCTGAAAATTTCATCCATATGCGTTGAGTGGTTTTTGAGTAAAGTTGCTAACAGGCGGACAGGCGGACGGACAAACAATACCAAAAACGTTACCCCCTTGGCGGAGGTAATTACATGAAACTACACTTTATAAATTTCTTATTTATTTCTATAATCAAATAAAATCATGAAATATAGACATTGCTTGTACTCGTGCCTCATGGGAGGTTGTGGGTGTGATTCTTGGGCATGTATGACTTTTCTGAGCAGAGTCTGCATTTTTCACTCTGTTGGTCCTCTCCTCTTTTTCTACTGCATGCATAATGGGCGACTCTAAATTGCCCCAAGTGAAGGAATGTTAGTGTAAATCCGTGTGTCAACCCTGCAACTAACTGACCAGGCTGAACCCCAAATAAAACCCATAGTTGTTTGGCTATGTGAATGGTAATGTAGGGTGCATAGTAGTAGATTATGATAGATTATGCTAGATTATACAAACTACTTGCAAAATGTAGTCCAGACATGTCTAAATTGTAACTTGATGACATTTTAGACAATGCTTATTAACTATATTGCTGTTAGTACTATCAAAATTACAATGTACTTGGATATTTCCACATTCTCAAGTCAGACCCATTTTAAAATTTCTAGATCCCCCTGTACTATGTACTAAGATTATACTGTCCCACTATTCCAATCAATCTCCCTTTCACTGCAATCAGACCTATTCACATACAATATATCACTGCACTCCTCTGCACACATAATGTCTGTCTTCTACATATGAGATTAGTAGTGGTTTAGTCCTGGTTTACGCCTGGTTTATCACAAAACAGAAGCCATGGTAACAATAGCTGCATATGAGAAGGCAGGAAATAATAACATTTAGGCCTATTTCATGCATTTTATTTGTATAAATAAAATTATAGAAATCTTGATGTCAGGATTTTTTCCGAGGTGGTGATGGAGGAGAGTGAGATGGTTCTGCTGCTGAGATGGTGATGGGGGAGAGTGAGGTGGTTCTGCTGCTGAGGTGGTGAAGAAGGGCAGTGAGATGGTTCTGTTGCTGAAGTGATGATTGAGAAGAGTGAGATGGTTCTGCTGCAAAGGTGGTGATGGCGAAAGGGTGAGGTGGTTCTGCTGCTAGTGATTGAGAAATTAGATGGTTCTGCTGCTGAGGTGGTGATGGAGGAGAGTGAGATGGTTCTGCCAAGAAGGTAATGGAGGAGAGTGTGATAGTTTTGCTGCTGAGGTGGTGATGGGGGAGAGTGAGGTGGTTCTGCTGCTGAGGTGGTGATGGTGGAGGGTGAGGTGGTTCTGCTGCTGAAATGGTGAAGAGGGGCTGTGAGATGGTTCTGTTGCTGAAGTGGTTATTGAGATGAGTGAGGTGGTTCTGCTGCTGAGGTAGTGATTGAGAAGTGAGACGGTTCTGCCCCTGAGGTGTTGATGAGGGAGAGTGAGATGGTTCTGCTGCAGATGGGGGGATTGAGAAGTGAGATAGTTCTGCTGCCGAGGTGGTAATGGGGGAGGAAGATGATTCTGCTGCTGAGAAACATGTAAAAGCTACTTTTGTATGATGTAACATTGCACACAGAACACTTCTGGCAGGTTCATGTTCTACTAATCTGACTCAAACTGGCACCCTCACTGTGATAGCTCTTACTGCTCCCATGGACTCTATGAACACACAATTACCACCCTGCAGTCCCCCTGGCTAATTCCGTCCAAACATACTCCAAAAAGACTTCTTCATGTGGTTTTTCATTGGAAATAGTGCACACTCTAAGCTTAGAAGGCTTTCTAAGCTTAGAGTGTGCACTATTTATATGTAAGCCATTGGAGGTCTTGCTGAGCAGCTGCAAGATCAGTTTTTACATTATCAGAAGCTCTTTAAGATCTTTGGATAACTCTCACAGACACTGAAGGCTTCTAAATGCTTAAAAGTAAGCGTTATTTACCAGAACAGATTCAGTGGAATGAGCAAAGACAGGCGTGAAATCAGAGGCAGATTGGAAGCGACAAGCCAGATGAAGTTTCTTGTTTAGAGAGTGAGTGGGCGAGGGCTCCTGGGAGAGTGCAGACCTACACAATATATACATTAACTGGAGTCAACCCTTGATGATGGTGTTGTATGGAAAAAGGCGTATGCTAATGAGAGGGCTTGTGGACCTTATTAATTTGAGAGATTTGTTGGTCTAATTACTTGGAAAAACTAAATCCAGTGTTGTATGATAATCAGTAAGCCATGTAAGAAAAGCAGTTAGTGGTTACCAAAAACATTCCAGAAAGTGTTTTTGAATGGACTTTGTTACAGGGTTACCAAAACAGAAGGTTTCTATGTAAAAATTGTCTTACTCTGATCTCCAGAATCCTATTTTTTAACAATCATCTTCAGTAAATGAAGCATATTTTAGAGTTTATAATTTACTTATTTTTTTGCCTGTTGTTGCTAATAACATTACTATCTAAATTAGGTGCTATATAAAATTTTACAATCTCAACCTGATTTGGGATCTACATCTCTTCAAAAACACCCAAAATGTATATTTTTTATATTATGGGGGTATTTTTTTTGCATATGGTTTAATCTGTATAATTTTAGAAATTGCTTTTTATATACAGTTGTGTAACCATACTATTTACAGTAGACCGTGTAATAGCCATCCTATACAACTTGCGGCCCAGGGGCCAAAAGTGGCCCATAGCAGGTGCCAACTAACTAAAGAAACAGGATGTTGTCTGAAACATTTACCAAAATTAAATCCAAAATATTAGCTTGTCCCTGCTTTTTACGCAAGAAAACCTTTGTAGTAGTTACTTTAGATTCAATGCTCCCTGACCCCAGTCCCATTTTTTATTGAATAGGACTGTTTGAATAGACACTTTCAGTTTACCTCACAGCAAGAATATTTTTGATTCCCGAGCTTAGTGTGGCATTTCTAAGGGGAGTACTTACAGATCCATAAGTGGAAAAGAACATATGTTTGGGGGTGATAAATGTAAAGCCCCTGGTATATCACTAAAGCTGGAGGAACAATGTACTTTGAGGTGTACATTTTGGAACAGTGAGCCTATGGCCAGAAGGAAAGAGCTGAGTACGGGCGTAAAAGCTGAGTTAATTTACAAATCTGGGAAACACTCCAACTTCCTGGCACTAAAATTTAAGATGTCTTTGGGATTAAAGGATATTGCTGTAGTCACTTTTCTCCTCTTTGGAGCAGTGCAGCCATCACACAAGAGCTGCAGTTTGGTCAACCCTCATAATTCTTGTCGAACTTAATCAAATTCTCACTCACACATTAACACGTACCATCATGGCTTTTCAAGTACAATTTTATTTGAGAAGAAGTCCCTAAACCAGCTCTAAACCTCATAAGTAAGAGCTTATGTATTACTACTTAAGGAACTGAAAGAAAACTGAATTCTGGGCTAAACCAGGGTCTAAATCAGATATAAACCCGGTTTGAACTAGGACTAAACCAGGATTGACTTTAAAAAAAAAAATCATAATTAGTACTAAACCATAAAAATTGAACCATGTCTAAATCTGGGCTAATTATTTGGATGGCAGTGGCTCAGCAGTAGAGTTTGGTCGATTGGTGTTAGGTGATTGTTCGAGAGGATGTAGGCCTGGTTGTGTCTTTGTCAGACTGCCCTAGGGTGGCTGTGGCTACAAAGTGAATAAATAAAGCAATTGTTAATATTACAATTTTTGTCCCACATTTCTTGGTTTGTCTGTTTGTTTGCCGGATTTGGATGATATTTTCAGGGCAGGTCAGGAATGACACACAGAACAATTTATTACATTTTTGGAGCGATCCGAATGAGTCTCTGAGTGATTTCTAAGTTGTAATTGTGTCCAGAAGTGTCCAGTAAAGCATATAATAATATTGTTGCATGAGTTACAAAATATACTGGGAATCACTAGGGCCTGGTACCACCATTGTTACTAATACCACAGTTTGAGAACCACTGCCCTATATGATCCGCCAACATATGATAGCCCTCAGACCTATGTTTCACAGCTGTTCCTCTTATAATGTGATAGCTCTTTTCTCGGTCTTTCTTGAAGCTAAATCTATGCTGCATGGTTTTATAAAAAGCTTGAACTGCTGCAGATCTCCGGAGGCTAAATGAAGCGGGTACGTGGCACACAAATAAACTGACAGTTGTTTGCCAAACGATAGAAAAAGCATTTTACATTTACACTAGGCCCAAGGCAGACAATCTGTGCAAGAGCGTGGCTTTCAAAAGACACATTCTTCTTATAGGAGTGGCAGAGTGGTATGGTCTCCTGCCTCTTCAACCCTGCGACTAACTGGCTATTGTCCAGGGTGTACCCCACCTAAGGCCCCTAGTTGCTAGGATAGGGATAGTGGGAGAAATTTAATGTGTAAAATCAATTGTCCTGGTTACATCCCAAATACGCAGGTAATGCTAATAAAAAGTAACTAGCAATGCTAATAATGTATTCTGATTGATAACGTGACTGTTCAGATGGTTTGTGACACTGGACAAACTGAACCTATTGCCTCGCTAAAAAAGATTTCTAATATATTGTTGCTTTATGGGATCCTGTTCTGTGATGTAAAGAATGTACTCAGAATTGTCATAGTGGCCTCTACAGCAACATCAAATCAGAGTTTGTACCATTTTGACCAATAGTAGTGGTGTTTTATTTTAGTCCCACCCCTGACCTGTACAGATGACAGACGACCTACTTTACATCATAGAACGAATTGACAGACTTTTTCATATAATAACTCTGATGTTCTACTCAAAAAAGTCAGACATTTAATAGTTCCAAGTTTAGCACAATACAGTATAGAAGCCTACCATTTTAGATTTGTATCATTCTTTGCTGCCAAATGATATGCAATGCAATCCTTTTATCCTACAAAAGATCTAAACAAGTCCCATTAGTAAATTGAATTTGATGTGAACAAGGGTACTTAATACATTACTTACCAGCTTGAACACTTGTATTTTCTAAAATGGTATTAATCTCTTAAGATATTTGCTCCTACAGAGTGCTGCGCCACCCTGGCGTGAATTGCTTTGGAGAGCTGGTGTAGTGTTTGGCCTCATCAGACACAATCATGCCCCCCCTCCTTGCTGCTCAGCCGGGGGCCAATCACACGCAGGCCCTGTGCCAACACCATCAATATGGCCCAGGTTAATGTGAGGTGAAACGCTCCAATTAGGAATGTTTTCTTCCTTTATGCAGAATCAGAGGACTTGGGTTAGCTGTTTGTAATCAAAGCCCGAACATGACACATCTCAATAAAACCGTCAATCCCTGGCTTTTAAATGTGTTGATCTTGTCACTTCTACAAAACCATCTGAATATCTTCCTCTCTGCTGACATGGCTTCACAGCTTCACAGATGTCTCTATGTGCTCTCTTGATGTAAAACGTGTTGGCAGCCCGCAGCAGTGGTGTAAAAACAGAATCCATAATCAGACTAACCTGTGCCGGCCCCAGATGCAGAGACAGACGGATGATCAGGCCCTACATAAACACAGCGTACAGTGACGTAGTAAAAATCAACACAGGGAGCTGTCACAGTGATCTGTGGCATTTATCACAGAATATTGACAACAGCAATCCAACTTATAAATTGTAACCTGCACGGTCTCCAGAGACCAACTCACTTTAACATGGTACCGTATTTTCCGCACAATAGGGCGCACTGGATTATAAGGCGCACTGTCTATGAATGGTCTATTTTCGAACTTTTTTCATATATAAGGCGCACCGGATCATAAGGCGCATTAAGCGAAACAAAACAGTCAGACAATTCAGTCAGTCAAACTTTATTAAATGCGTTTACAATAACTCTCAACATTGTTCAAACGTTAATGGTGTATTCACAATAACTTTCAACCTCGTTCATTTGTAACACGTAAATAAATGACACAAAATCGCTTGGTCAGTAAGCACAACCAGAATTAATCCATATATAAGGCGCACTGTTGGTTTTTGAGAAAATTAATAAATATGTAATACACAGCTCCATCTTTACTGGACCCTCTAGTTACATCACTCTTGTTACCACACTAGACTGGGCTCTATTTCAGATTGTACATGACTAACACATTGTTATGTGCTTTCAGAGGTACAGGGGTGGGCACTTGTACTTGTACTTGTACTTGTACTTGTACTTGTACTTGTCCAGTTATTGATTGATTGATTGATAAATAATCTGATGTTTTGTGGTTGCAGCTGTGCAGGAAGCCTGGGTGTCCTCTCTGCTCTCATCTCGTGGCTGTGCTGCACCGGCGCCCCCTGACCACCAGGGGCCTCTCTCTCTAAAAGACCCTCGGAGTCGGGTCTACGCCGTGGTCTTAGGTTCGCAGCTCTGGGTTTTTCCGAATAAGGACAGTTTTATTTTGGGAATCGCATCGTTCTCCGTGCAGCTAAATGTAGCTTCAGTAAAAAGCGCAGGCAAACACTCTTTCAGCCTCATCACTCCCTACAAGACTTTCAGGTGAACACAGAATTATTATCATGATATTTCAATTTAACATCAGAGTTAAAAAGTTCATTACGTTACTAATAACCCTGACCCACCCCCTCTTTACAGCTTCTCTGCTGATTCGTCCAGAGACCTGTCCGCCTGGATGGAAACGCTCTCCTCGTGTATCTGCAGTTCTCTGGGCAACAGCCAGGTGGCGTTGAGACTGTGGGAGCATAATCCAAACACCAAACTGTGCAGCGACTGTGGAGCGGCCAACCCCGAGTGGGCCTCGGTCAACCTCTTACTGGTGGTTTGCCACACCTGTGCAGGTAAACCAGGAATTAACCACATCTAAACCAGGTCTAAACTGGAGTTAGAATTAGGCCAGTTAGAGTTAGCCTGGTTAGAGTTAGTCTGGTTAGAATCTCACCTGAGACCACATAAATCTCACCTAAGACCCCCTGAATCTCACCTGAGACCACGTGAATCTCACCTGAGACCATGTGAATCTCGCCTGAGACCACCTGAATCTCACCTGAGACCATGTGAATCTCGCCTGAGACCATGTGAATCTCACCTGAGACCACATAAATCTCACCTAAGACCACATAAATCTCACCTGAGACCACGTGAATCTCACCTGAGACCACCTGAATCTCACCTGAGACCACGTGAATCTCACCTGAGACCACCTGAATCTCGCCTGAGACCATGTGAATCTCACCTGAGACCACATAAATCTCACCTAAGACCACATAAATCTCAC
>JAVQKC010058012.1:0-14115 GCA_036025475.1 Philypnodon macrostomus
GGCTGTAACTCCCAAGTGGCAACAAATCTTAGTGTTCTGATCTCCAAATGGAAGAGTGGTTCCAGATGAGTGAATCCAAAGCATGGGTACTGCGTGAGTCCATGAGTGTCCTCCTACAGGAGTAAAACACTAGGTCTAAACCAGGTGTAAACTAAGTGTAAATAAAATGTGTTAACCCCGGATTAAAATATCTCAAACCCAAGACTAAACCAGGTAGGTCTAACTCAAGACTAAACCTAGTAGGTCTAACTCAAGACTAAACCAGGTCTTAACCAAGGCTAAACCAGGTCTAAACCAGGTCTTAACTGTGTCAAACCAAGGCCTAAACCAAGAATGAACCAAGACTAATCATGTGTAAATCCAGAACTAAATGAGGTCTTCACTAGGGCTAATGCAAAAGGTCAAAACCAGGTGTAAACCAAGTCTAAAATATGTCTAAACCAGGTAGGTCTTATTCAGAACTAACCAAGTCTAAACAAGGACTAAACCAGAACTAGACTAGGACTACAGCAGCTACATCTAAACCAAATGTGTAAACCCAGGACTAAAACAGGTACAGGACAGACCAAAAGTTTGGACAGACCTTCTCATTCAGTGAGTTTCCTTTCTTTTCATGACTATTGACATTGTAGATTCACACTGAAGGCATCAAAACTGTGAATTAACACATGTGGAAATATGTACTTAACAAAAAAGTGTCAAACAACTGAAAATACGCCTTATATTCTAGTTTCTTCAAAGTAGCCACCTTTTGCTCTGATTACTGCTTTGCACACGCTCTGCATTCTCTTGATGAGCTTCAAGAGGTGGTCACCTGAAATGGTGTTCACTTCACAGGTGTGCCCTGTCAGGGTTAATAAGTGGGATTTCTTGCCTTTTCATGAAAATAAAGAGAACTCATTGAATGAATGAGGTGTGTCCAAACTTTTGTTCGGTACTGTACTTTGCCCGATTAGGCTCAAACCTGAAATACCTAATTACCCCTCGGCCCTGAACACATCTGACCAATATGATGGCAGTTACCTCTATAGAGCCCCCTAAAGGCTGAAAGAATAATGTAGTTTTGGGGAATTTTCAAAATTTGGCAAACATTCTTCATAAACATCCAGACAAATCAAAAAAGTCAAATAGACCCTTCCCATGTTTGTCATGGTTTGGGGGCGAGGCCTCTTAATTCGTTAACAATATTAAAACCCTTAGAAATCACACAATGTCTGATTAAGGTGCACGTTGGTGACAGTTGTAGCAGACGTATAGGGCAGAGGTATGGGGCAGAGGTATGGGGCAGAGGTATGGGATTGTTTCGCCGATATGCACCTTGCTGTCGGAGACGACAGCACAGGCCTAGTTTGATATACTGTCAAAATAAGTCACACCTGACTAAGTCGCAGGACCAGCCAAACTATGAAAAAAAGTGTGCCTTATAGTCCAGAAAATACAGTAAGTGTATTAGTTGTAGCCACGGTTTGTGGAGGTCAACTGGTTAATCACTATATTTTAGGAGAAGATTAGAAGATGTTAAATGTTCAAACAAGAATACTAGACTTGGACAAAGCTGCTCTTGTGTTTTTTTTTTTTTTATCTAAATACAAATCAAAGTTTGTAGGCCTCTAGATATAGCAAAGGGAAGCACTACTTCAATGGTGCTTTTTGTGTTTGAGATTTGTTAGAAAAAAAATATTAATATATCCAAAAAAGCAGTTAATACGCGTGATTAGTGCATTTCCAAATGCAGAGGCTATGAGATGGATTCTGCGAATAGGCAGGTTGTGATTGCATTAAGCCTGTGGTCATATGGTCAGGATGGAGAGGAAACAGGATAACAGACGGTGCACTCATTGCATTTTTATTGGCCAAGTTTTCGGGGGATTAAGAGCCAGCAGCAAGAAACGTATCTGTTATATGTAAATATTAGAATGTAAAATGCCGTATTGACATTACTGTGTGGGTGCCATGGTAACAGATGTAGACTCACAGCGGGGTGGTCTTTGCCGAGGGTCTTCTCCCTGATGGACAGAGCATCGTTGAGCAGATGGGCCGCCTCCTTGTATTTGTTCTGATCTCTGCACAAGGGACAGGGAGAAGAGATTAAAATTGTGACTGTTGGTGAAATAACATAATTGGCTTTAGGTACAAAATAGAAAGTAATGCAGACAATGTGTTACTAAATATAGACCAGAGAATATACCAAAATGAATCCAGGTCTGATTATTTATTTAAAATATTCTAGACACATAAACATGCTAATTTCCCACTAATTCAATACATTTTTTTTTAGATCAATAAATTGTACTCTTCCAATTCTACCCCCAAGCAAACACTGATGACGTTATAGCCCCAAAGTTCCCTATTTGTCTGTGAACCACATTTGCCACACAAAAAAACCCATAAGAATGAATAATCTATCCTGACCTGTAGACCAAAGCTAGAATGTTGAGCATGGTGGCCACATCAGGATGGTCGTGTCCGGACGTCTTCTCCAGATCCTCCAGGGCCTGTTTACAGAGGGGCACGGCGACCTCGTACCTGCCCTGGGATGCGTACTGGATCACCAGGTTGTGGAGTGTCCTGAGACGGGCAGGGATCTCGTATCCTCCCTGCTGAGCTGCGGCCACGGCTGCACTGTTGTGTTGGTGCTGCACTGTGGGTGGAAAACAAATAGAAGATTTGACTAGACAAGTGTTCAGACGACGGACTCAGACTATATTGATCCAAGAGGGACACTGCCTTGTCACAGTGAACACATAGAGCTTAAACTCTCTGCTTTGGTTCATTCAAAATTCTGGATAACTGGATGCCACTTTATTAGGTAGACCTTACACCTAATAAAGTGGCATCCGGTGTGGTATTCTACTGTTGTAGGCCATCTGCTTCAAAGTGGGTTAAAAGCAGCAAATGGCATGTATCGAAATAATCCTTGACTTAACAATATTACAAGCTGAATTGGCAATGACATGAACGTCTGCCGTCGTTATCAAATAGAAATCAGATTAAACAGATCAAATTAATTTGTATTTAATGGCATGACACAACATTTATTGTCTCGAGTTAACTCAATGAGTCAACAACAATCCCACAACACTGAGCCAAATATAGCAAATAGACAGGAAACATCAGATGACTGTCCTATTATTGTGGACAGATCAGATGTAGAGCAGTGTTTCAGATTTCATTCATTATAGAATATAATACCGTTTCTCAACAGTTTTTCACCAAGTGGCATCTCTAAAAACATGATGAATTTCAACTACTATTTGTTGGCCTAACATAAAGCTAAATTAGGAAGATTGTGGGTGAATCCAGGAATAAAATGGGGATTAATGCAGAAAATTACTGAATAAATAAAAACACAGACACAAGCCAGGTCTAAATCAGGACTAAAAATGTCTAACAAGACAAAGCAGTGGTTAAAAAAAATCTAAAATGTCCAAATTTGACACTTGAACTGCAAACAAAGAGTGTGCACACCAACAGTGATATCTGTAGCAATGTTTTGAGACCAATGACAATGCGCAAAATGATCAATACATAATAGTAATTCATAATTGTCTACCGCATAACTTGAACATAATAAGGACAGGACAAGGATTAAGAGGTCTTGCCGGTCAATTACCCTACAAAGGCTACTTGAATTCAAAATAAAACTAGTTTCTTTCAAATCACACAGGCTCGTAAAAAAAATCAAACAAACACCATTATCTGTCATTTTTGAGTACTTACTTCCTGGCCCGGGCTCCTCCTCGTCGTTGGGGAACAGGTCGTCCAGTGAGTCCTTTGGTGTCTCTTTGTCCTTCTCCTCCTGCTGCCAAATTCGACACAAAAAACACAACAGTAAATCTTTGTGACAGACGCATCGAACCCATGTTATGTATCCTAATTATTCACAATGACATGTTAGACAAATGAACACTGACAGCCCCTGATCAGACTCAGAGACACAGAGCATGAGATGATATCAGACGCTGGCTGCTGTTTTTCATAATTATATTTGATTTGAGGGCATGTATTAAAGGGGTCCACTGGAGTATCACTGTGTGTAAACATTTTGATTTGACAGTAGTTAGTCTTTTTTTATTGGTAGGACTTTTTTGGCACTTATTATTATTTTGCCACAGACCAATAAGTAATGCTGATTAGCTGAACATTAAACACTACAAAAAATACTGACTTAACTATTTTTAATCATATTCAGCTTTTAAGATAGCTATTTTTTTTAATTAAACTTACAAAATGCTCATAATCTTAGTTAGTGAATTATTCATTTTATTTTTTACAGGACTACACACCGTTTCTTTTTTGCTGATCTCAACAATTGAAGCGTCAGGCTTTCACCTGTTTTTGCCTCATGATATGTTCAGAACATGTTCTGATTTACCCCAAATGCAGATCAATAGAAGTGAGCCTAAAAGGACTGTTACTGGAAACCGGAAATAACTGCTTCTCAAAAACAGCAGTCTCCAGGATCAGATTACTTTAGTGAGCCATTTGTTAGAAAAATGGATTGTCAAGTATTATTGGTATGAGCATGGTGGTCAAACATGCAAATTAGAACTGTATGTTCTGATGATTAAGTAAAAATGAGAGTTAAAGAAGTAATATAACAAGTCAAGTCATAGAACAAACATGGACTGCTTCTGGTAGATTTAAACAAATGTACACATTGAAAACAGTATTTATATTGAATGAAAGAATAAATAGTTGGGTCTAGTCTGAATTTTATATTAGTTTGTTCAAGTTTGTTCTTTAGAAAATAAAGCGGCATAAAACACAAAGCACTCTCTCATTAGCCTTTAACCTCCAGCATCATCATGTAAGACTTAAAACAGTAAATAGTTTTGCAACAGTGATTATTGGCTTCAAACCCAGCTCACGGGAACAAACGGTTCAACACACAATTCATATCAGGCTGTATGATAAAAGTATTATAGATATATAAAGATTGTTCCTTCATGTACTGTGCATGCACTGCTGAACATAGCTTCCTCAGTTTCATATTTCATTAATACAATAATAATTTCCTAACATTTTGTCAGTTCAAATCCATATACTGATCCATTACTTACAGTGGGCGATACATCTTCGTCGTATTTCTTGAGCTGGTTCATGAACTCCAGGTGTTTCTTCTCCTCCTCGAGTTGGGCCACGTTCTGCTCGCTCTTCTGAAGTTTCTGTTGAGTGTTGGCCAGTTCATCTCGGAGCCACTGGTTTTCCTGACACAGCCTCCGGACCTGAGCGCGCAACTTCTGCTTCTCTGACTCCACCGCGTTTAAGTGGTTTGACAGGGCCATCATCACCTGAGAGAGAGACGCCATAGTGATGAAGGTTAGAAGAAGATTTGGAGTGGTACGGAGAACAAAAGTGGCTGGCAGTCGAATGAATCAGGATCACTGCTTCAGTTTAATATAGAAAGAGGAAGCCATGAGGAAGTATAAAATGCAGACATGTAAACGATATCTATACAATGTACATGTTCAGCTTCCTGGTAATAGTTTGAAATAATTCATAAAATGTTCACGGAGACCAAATCCTACTTATTGCCCGTTATGCTGGTTTGTTTGTCAAAAAGTTATAGTCAAACTTTGTTCAGATTATCACATATATATATATATATATACATACATATCAGTGATGGGCCAAGGAACAGATAGTAAGATAATAGTGAGTGAGAATCCAGACTTTTTTTTTATTACTATTGCGAGATAGGGCCGAACATGCCTGGAGGTGTATGAATTAAAAGTAATAATACTAAATAATAATACTAAATAAAATAAACTATGAGGTCTATCAATGAAAACCTTAGTGTGGCACAACTATGGGAATATACAGTAGCTAGTTAGAAACATGCCTTAACAGCTTTGGTAGAAAGAGAAAATCACAAACAAATCCTCCAATCTTGCTCTCACCTGTGCCTCTCCCAGCCCGAGCTCGATCATCTCCACAGACTTCCTCAGCAGGTTGGACTTCTCGTGGACCAGGTTGGCCTCCTCATCCTTCTTCAGGCACTTGATGGTCTCCAGAAGGCTGTGGAGGATGGAGTTGTGTTCGTTCTTTAGAGCCTCCAGACCCTGGATCACCAGCTTAGTGTTGGAGATGATCTCCTCCTGAGAGAGCTTCTCCAACTTCTCCTCACGCGGGTACACCATGGTGGACATCTTCTCTGTAGCTCAGGGACACCTAAACACATACAGGTGAATGTTTACTGTTATTTTTGTGCAACCATTATTAATATGACCTTTATAGACACAAAATCCTAGAACTGTCCAAATAAGCAATTGTAACACAAGAACCTGTTATATATTTTTTTGTTTTTTCAAGTCAGACCAAATTCCACATGGATACAAAATTTTGCAGTGCACCACCAATATCAAATTCTAAACACACCATATAATACTGCATTAGATATAAATGGAATCAATGAAAAGGAGTTCAAAATCCACATATGTACTTCACTTCAGTCAATTTTCCAAACTAAAGTCCAATCACAGTAAAAAAAATAATCTAAAATTGTAGGCAAAATTGTAATTGTAACTACAACATAGAGTAGAATATACATAGCATGATGTAGTTAGTCTGGATTACTGGACTCAAACTGGGACTAAAAAGTTCTGAAATACTTTGTGAGCCTCCATCTGCATGTATGTCTATTTCTTTGTGTCCAGGGGGCAACAGTAAATACTAAATTGATTGTTTTGTACAGAATTGAATAGAATATATATGTAGTAATGCAGAATACCTCTGACCTACCAAATACAATTTATAGCCTCATGTATAAGATCACCACATGATTCCCACAAATCATCACTTCACCTTGTGTAATATTGATAGTAAAGCTATGTCAGCATTTCTCAGACAAATCAGTCAAGCTGCATCTACATGCTCTTTGCTGAGATAAGAAAATAGGCTAGCTTATATAAAACACAATTCACTGTAATGTTTAAGTTCTTTGAAAGGCCACATGCAAAGTAAGGCCTTGTGAAAACGCCTACATTATGCATGGCTGGGACTACAGAGACACATTATTCCAGTAGACTTGTGGGGACCAATAATAGTCTGCATTTGTGAGTCAGATTGCAGTTTTGAGACCAACAGTGAGTCCACAGCTGCTGCAGAGCCGTGCCTTCTGGTGCCAACACTTTATGTATATTGAAGGGCTGGGTGCCGCTGCTGGCTGTAGGCGAGGAGAGGATGACGAGACAAAAGCTACAGAAACAGAACAGCCAGACAATAACATTCTGTGCAGCAAAAATTCATCACTGGTCACTTTATTTAGTACCTTATAAAGTGGCATTTTATATGGTCCTCTGCTGCTGTAGCTCACCAATTACACATTTTTGGGTTCAGATCGGCAGACCTTGTTGTATTGAGTGGTTATCTGAGCTAAGTTTGCCACTCTTATCCAACCAGACCTCTGTTTTTGCCCACAGGCCTGTCACTCACCAGTTATTGCATCTTTTTCCAAACATTGTCGGTAAACTCAAGAAATCCCAATAGATCTCACAAGCAGGTCTACCTGGCCAGCGAGTGTAAGCTGAACAAAAGTAGAGTTATTTTCCTCTGTGTCTGTGTTTTGAATTGACCTATGACTCACTAGACCACATCTCCACAGGCTACATGGTGTGAATGTCACTGCCCTGCACGCTGTACTGAACTGCTGTAGCCTTACTGATTCTGAACACAAGAGGATAATATAAAGGGTTAAAAGAGACATGCATTAATAGAATGACTGCAAATATACCGTAACATTACATTAGTGAGCCAACTGAACCACTCCCTAAACTGCTGCTAATGGTATTTTTGTATTTAGGAAGTCAAAAAGCCTGGCAAGGGATATATCTTCGCTTAGTTTGTTCAGGGACAACTGTGTAAGTCACCAGCTGCAGAAACGTGAATGTACATCATGTTCCGTTCGTCCTCAAAGATGCATGAATTATATTTTTTATTTGGTTTGACGTTTTCAAAAATAGGTAAGACCAGGCTGACATTTGGCTGGCCTCAAAACATACAGGTTTTGTGTTTATGTTAAGTTCTTGAAGCCACAAAATATTTTACTCTAGACCCAAGTCATCCTAGCAGTCATATCTAATCTACTTATCTACCACAGTATTACAGGAGCCAAAATGAACCACTCAGTAAAATGCAATTATAAAATGTGCCCATTTGCCTTGACACCAAATTGCATTAAAACAAAAAACAACAACTTGTAAACAACTTCACAACAGATGAAGACATATTTATTGTTGTTTAGTTTATGTCGTTGGGGATGAATATCAGAATAAAGTACTGACAAAAGGACTCAACACTCTTGAGGTTTAGAGAATCTTGGATAGTGCATTCATCTTTTCTCCCTGGCATCACATATCGTACATGCAGCAACAAGAAGCAATAATAGAGTAATTCGGTGGATTTATCATAGCCCCAAGGTACCACTGGGGTGAGTGACTAAACAATCTACTCATGGATGACAGGGTAAAGATGTTTGCTAATCATGTATCACTACTGTTTAACATTAGGGGTGGGGCAAATCGAGACTGTATCGATACAGCAAGCTCCTGTATTGTATATCAAGATTAATCATATTTTGTTTGTAGTATTTCACAAAAATGAAATCTGACAGTACATAAATTTTGTTTCTTATTTTGAGAAAGTTGATTTATTTGTGAGATCAATTTTAAATAATCATCGTTTTAAATATTAAATTAACTGCATTTAATTTAAAAAAATCTATTCATTGGAACAGTTTTAAAAACTGTTTTAATTCCTTTAAAGACGTGATATATTGTAGGTTATTATGTGCAATACATCGAGTATCAAAGTATTGCCAGATTGAGATATTATCGGTATCGTGAGCCATGTATTGCACACTGAATTGAATTGAATCATGAGGCACCCTGAGGTTCCCAGCCCTATTTAATAAAGAGACAACAAAATGTACAAACTGTAGATCATCTTTTATAGTTTCTTCACAAGAAAAAGTAATTTTTTAATATTATGCCAGAACATTTGAGCTTAAAGGTAAAATCTACATTTCCATAAGGCTTAAAGTTATAAATGCAAGTAAAAAGGGCTGGCAAACACACTAATTTCATACTACTGCCTGCTGTCCAAATAGAATCAAACATCGACTGATCACATCAACCAAAGTACATCTTTTTAATTGATCCTGCTGCACCCCTTTCAAAACACCTCTAAGAAGCCTTTATAGTCTAATGAACGTTTGCTGTGTGTACTTTCCTTTATTCTGCCTGGCCCCTCAGCTCTTACCTGCATCGGATATTCTCTTTGATTTCTTCACATTAGACACATTACCTGCTGCAGTTCTCACTGGTCTAAAAGCAGTAAAAGGGTGAGACAGCACTTTCATGTCATTCATCACACAAAACACTTCAAACTCCAATATCAAAGGCACTTTACATTTTGTTCATGAGTTAATGTTTTCTGAGTGTTAAAAGAGGTCAGATGAAGCCCAGCCTTGTTTACCGCTTCAACACTGTCCCTGTATTAATTTTTAACCTTTACTCAAAACTATGGTTTAACAATACACTAGTCAGATAATAGCCACTTTATTTATTCACCTTCTGTCACTTTTTCCTGTTAGACGTTGCAGTTGAGCATATACCAGTATGGGATTTTGATGAACACACTGAACAATGACCAGTTAGTTTTAGGTCTGATAGACGACCATCCACTTTCTGGTATTCAATACTCCAACACCAACCTTAAACATTCACATTCAAATTTGAGTTTAGTTTAAAATTATAGATCGCATTTACCCGTGAACTAGAAGATTCCTGGTAAATGCCCATGGGTTAAAGCTTTGGTTGTATGATATTTTATACAATGCTTTTACAAAAAATAGTTTAGGCACTGATGAAAATAAACATTTACTAATTCTACTTACAAATTATCATAAAATTACCACAAAACACCAGCCACCAAACTGTAACAATCTACCAAGTCTTCTCCATTAGAAAAATGAAGTCTTCCCATACCAGTGCATCAGTGACTTCCTGCCTGGAATATAATCTTTGTATTATTCATGCGCGTCTCAAATCATACCTCATCCTTTAGCATTGACACAAACAGCTGATGAAGTCAAAAGCATTACACGCCAAAAAAAGTCTGACGATAATCCAAGTAATGAAAACAGGAAAAGGAGGAGAACAGTAATAACGTTGAGATGATGTGACCTTCTCTTTGCCCCGACACAGAGCAGCATCAACTGAGGCCAAGCAACAAGACTCAGTCCCGCCCACAGAGGCAGACAGAGAGAAGAGAGGAAAACAGGCAAGAAATACTGTAATAAAAAGGTAACAAAAGTATTAAGAAATTACTTTTTCCAAAACGTAAATGTACCCTTATCTACAAGGCCCCCGATTCAATTACTACTATATACAAATATATAACAATCTGACAAGGGAAAGGAAGATTCTGATCATCAGTCATAATGAGTCTCAGTGGATTAGACTCTACCGGCTCTGACATTAACACAACTATGACTAAGGTTAAACCACACTGGGACATAGAACCATAGAGTTGCATATGAAAACAGTACCGAGAAGGGCCAAGCCCCACATTCTTTAGAGTCACAAAGCGGTAAATATCTTCTGAACCCGAGTCGACATAACATTTAAAATCCACCGATAAAACTGACTGTAAACGAGAGCTTCCTGGTTGTGACACAAACTGCCTTTATTCAACATGGTGCAGAGGGAGCAAAGGTCTGACAATATTGGAAAGTAGCATCTGAATCAAGCACCAATTTAGCAGTGTGGACAACAGCAAGGCACAATCCTGAATACAATACCCGCAATGTATTCAATCACATGCTTCCTTTTACCACAGATGTCTATTTTAATATTATTTTATGTTAATGTTTTGTTAAGAAATGTAGTAGAAGGTCAGTAAATGTGGCAACTAATTTATATTACTAGTGATAATAAGCATATCACTTCATAAACTATTGAATTACTATTTCATTTTGTTCTATTTACTAACATTTTATTTTTAACAGTTTAGCGTTATAATTGATTGCCTTGTGCAACATTCCATATATATTTTATGATTAGGCATTGATTTTTGAGTGTAACATTTTGAGCTGACACAAGACTAATGTGCGTTGCAAATTTGGACAACAGAGCACTTTGCTGTGACACTGTAAATCCACTATTAAGTCATTAATTTCACCTATAACAAGCTGCTATACAAGCTTGGAACTTGAAATATTGTTGTCAAAATCTTGGCATAAACGACATCACTTTGTTTAATTTACACCAGTGGTCATCAGCCAGCATGTACCCTGTTTGATACCACTTTATGTGCTTTATGAAGTATATATCCTTCCCATCTCCACAGTGAAGCCTGACACTGGCATCACATTATCATCCTGCTCCATTTCCCAAACAGATCTCATCCTCTGCTCATATGTGTCCACTGCACTGACCACAGGAAACAGCAGAGGCAGCAGGATCTGAGGGTGTGGTCCGACACTGACACTGTCCACAGCCATCAACCGCCCACAGAGACAGCTGTTACAGAGGTCACTACGATGGGAAAGCATGAGAATAGCTCTCTGTGATGTCAGTCTATTATTAAGTGTTGTTTTTATTATTACTGCAGACTGAGTATTATTCTTCCAACCATGCAAAAAACCTCTAGTAAATTAGCAATCAAATGTTTGTCTTTAAATGATTGTGACGGCACTGAAGCTCAACTTTTATTACTGTAATATTATTCGTGCCCCTCACACCAAGCTTCAAAACCTTTATTTACTCTGGATTTGAGTATATCACTGACTATTGCACACAAAATACTGTCTTTATATGGTATGCATTAACTGAATACAATATTGTTATACAAATCCAGGCCACACTAATAAATGTGTAGCACAAAAATAACCAAAGCTTAGACTAGAAAATGCGTACGTTTTTACAGCGGTCACCTTTGACGCATTCAATAAACAAGATTGACTTTTTCCTTCTGGGCGGTCGGATAATCTCTCGGATTTCTAGATTTAAAAGGACGGCATAATTTCCAGGAAATATAATCGTGCTGCATTCATTAACATATGTAAAAAAATAATTATCATGTAGACGTTGTGGTTCTCTATGCAAATAACTGAAGGCAACGCACCGCATATTATACCCTTTGGCACGTCGCGATGCTCACAGGACTTGGATGATTTCAGATATGACTCTGTAATTACAAGCTGACGTTGCCAATTAACATAATTTACTCTGCCCAAGTAAGAGAGATCACACAAATTTTAGTTTGTTAGTGTATAGGAAATCATTTTTATTCACAACAAAGCATTAGGCGATGCAGTTTCATTTTTACTGAGGTTTTGCGGAGGGTTTCGCCGTCTGCCATCAGCGAGACTAGCATTAGCCAAATCAATGCTAACTTCACCACTCCCTGTAGTTTATAAGGCTTTAAATTCGCCAAAATAGCAAATCTGTAGTGCTTTACACATATGTCCATATAGAAAGCCCGTTCCCACACTTGAACACAACACAGATTGCTAAAATACCAGCATAATAGGTACAAATTGAGCAGACTTACCGAGAGCTACGCCTGACACCAGCTCCGCTTTGATCCAAAATGTCTGAAACAGCAGGGCTTCCCACAATCCACCGCGACTCAGACGAAAATTATGACGTGATGTTTTGTTTCAGTCCAGATTTGTTTCCGTCGGGTTAAACCACTTTACAACAAAATGAGAGTCATTAAGTTGGTTAAACGTATAAGAAATGTTATATGACATTACGAAAATAATGCTTAAAATATTAACACAACACTGTTGATTTTATATAAATTATATTTTTATAAAAAAATGTAACTACTATTCACACACGTTCAGTAAATGTTACTGTAATAAGTAGATGTTATTAATTTCCAAGAACAGTAAAAATAATAGTTCCACAGTGCCATCTTCCGGTCAGCTCATGTATTACAATACAACATCATGAATGTGTCGTTATTTCACATTTGGCTGTTTATTTAATTAACTGATTGAAATTGAAACACATGATATTAATTTACACCCTAGTGCATTTAAGCAAAAAACGGAAAAACGGAAAAAATATGGAGCCTATCAGTTTTGCGTCATCAGTGGGCGACGCGGCGTGAAGCGCTGTGAAGGACGCGGGTGAGAAGAGACTTGAGATTAACTACATCAGAAATTAAGGTAGCAACTGTGTGAATTTACTGTTCAACAGTTGTTAAACAATTGCCTGGATACATTTCGTGCAATTGTGTGCGCTTTCTGTATAGTCTTGCCATTTGTTTACTGTTTAACAGTTAGCGTGTTGCTAGTAGCTCACTACTACTTAACATTTGACAGTAAAGATTGTTTGTAAAGATGTGAAATTGAAATGATGGTCAGGTATGTCAATTCTAATACCCATATTTGAAAACTTAGATATCTTGGATGATTCAGATTGTGTTATGGCGGTGTCATGCCTGACTCGAGCTCTTCGCTCCCTGACAGTGTCCCAGCCTGCCCTGCTCTCATCTCAGGTAACGCATGTTTTGAACAAACAGCATACCGAAAGCAAATCATTCCTAATTTAACCGATTTTCATTTGCCAGGCTGTGGCACAAGCCAAAACTGGAGGACAGTTGTGGTCTGTCCTGGGACAATGTAGAGGTTTTCAGACCACAGCTACCCTGGACCAGAATAAGACCTTCTGGAAAAAGAGGGAGAAGTACACCATCAGACCTATCGGGATGAAGAAGACTGGAGGCAGAGACTATACAGGTGAGAATTTTAATGTACACTTTTGTATACAGACTATACAGGTGAGCATTTTAATGTACACTTTTGTATACACCACATACCTTTATACAACTCACCTAAAGTGTAGTTTCAAATCCACCATTTAAACTAGTTTAAAACATGGCCAAGATGGATGCAACTGTTAATAGTATTATCCTGATGTAATAATAGTAATATCCTGATGTAATAATAGTAGTATCCTGATGTAATAATAGTAGTATCCTGATGGAATAATAGTAGTATCCTGATGGAATAATAGTAGTATCCTGATGTAACAATAGTATTATCCTGATGGAATAATAGTAGTATCCTGATGGAATAATAGTAGTATCCTGATGGAA
>JAVQKC010058031.1:0-20848 GCA_036025475.1 Philypnodon macrostomus
ATGTACCAAACTCAATCCAGTTCTGCATCTTCATGATATGTACCTGTGTGCAACAATTGAAAAATATCCAGCAAAGATTTGAGTTATTGTGTTCACAGTTTTGGCCTGTAATTAATTAATTACTTAATTAATATTCATCGAATAAGTACCCAAATTGAGTTATTGAGAATACAATTCGGCGTCTTTATGGTATGTACCTGTGTGCAAATTTTGAAACTTATTCGGCAATTTGTTTTTGAGTTATCGCGTTCACAGCTAGGATCTGTGGACGTGATTCCATAATATCGTTGTTTTGCCGTTATAATTACTAGACTGATTTAGATGAAATTTTCATGAGTGAGTGATCTGACTCACTGGATCCAGGATTTCTTTCCAGAGGCATGCCAATTCAACACAAGGCCGACAAGAGTTCCCTCCCCTCATTCTTCACAGAAAGTGCTCTAATGTAAACAAACCAAAACAGTGCTAGTGTTTTAGACAATGTGCTGTTTCAGATGACATTTTATTAGGCTATTACTGTTGTTTCTGTGGGTTTGGTAACTGATTTGAATGATTTTGAATTGAGTATTGCTTCATTTGGCATTTGAGGCAGTCTCATGTCTTGTATGTTTCAGTCTAGAGCTGCTGTAGAATCATGACAAATGGAATGGTGGAATGGTGTCTTTGTGTTCATTTCATCCATCACAGTCTATTTTGTGATGAATGGCACATTTTGAAGATGATGAAGACAACAGCAGAAATCAACAATAAGATCTGCTTCACACATCAGCTTTACATCATCTGTGTTTGGGATTGCTCTGTCACAGTGAACACAGAGTATATGGAGCAGAAGATGTGCATGTCCAGTGGGACTAATTTTCAGCCTGGAAAATTATGTCAAGAACTTTATAACAAACCCAATGGTAAAATAAGGTTTAATGAGGGACTATCAGGTGTTATAAAATTCGAACAAGGCTGTAGGCAAGGATGTTCTATGTCCCCATTATTATTTGCCATTTTTACTGAACCACTAGCATAATGGATTAGGCAAAATACCAAATACATGGCACTGTGGTAAGATAGCCCCTATTTGCCGATGACATTTTTATCAAACCAGAGGAATCCTTTACAGAACTATACAAAACCTTAACGGAATATGGTAAATTCTCAGGTTACAAATGAAACTCCCATAAATCACAGGTACTAACATTTAAATATACATCTAATAACATTGTCAAAGAAAAGTTTAAAATAAATTGGGATATGAAAATGATTGTATACTTGGGAGTGACAAGAGACAAGAAATATTGTCTCTGCTAATTATGATCCTCTTTTGACCAAAATAAAAACAGACTTAGCCAGATGGAACCCAGTGCCTTTCCTGGGATTTATGCAAAGAGTTGAAGCTATAAAAATGATAGTGTTGCCAAAATTACTATATTTATTTCAGACAGTACCAGCAGAATCCGTCAATAATATTTTTCAGGAAATTGATGGAAGTTGATATCTAGATTTACTTGGCAAGGTAAACGACCAAGGATAAGATTTAAGACACTCCGGATGACTAAAGATAAAGGAGGCCTCTCACTCCCTAACATGAGAAATGAATACAAGGCAGCACAAATAAACCCACTAGTGGAAATATGTAATCCATCTTATACAGCAAAATGGAAGAAAATGTAATGTATGATAAACACCCCTGCAAGCGGCATTTGGTAATGTAAATCTATTAAAATCTTTTAGAGAACTTAATCCATGCTCGGAAACAGCACTTACGACCTCAAAATTAGTAAAAGAAAATAAAGAATCCTGTTTATTGATCAGATGGATAGCGTACAACCAAGGTACTCCAAATAAAACTGACAACACCTTTAAGAAATGGGTCGAAAAGGGGCTTGGTAAAATACAACAATCTTTATCATAAAGGCTGTCTGAGGATTTAAAATATAAAACAGATTTATAACCATGACGTCTTCTGGAGCTGTCCAAAACAGTTTTCTTATTTGGCCAAAATTAAGCAGTGTCGACAATATTTATTTAAATTTAGTAACTATGTTATGTTACGATGTATGCTACATAAACGACCAGATTGTCTAAAAGTGTTTTGTAATAAATATATGCATATATACTATGCTTATCACAAGTAAAGAAAACAACTACTCTGTGGCTACTCTGTATAGGTGATACATTCTGTTTTATTGTATTTATGTTTTATACATAAAAAGAGAATTCCTGTTACTATATGTTGGGTAAATACATGAAGAAGTATTTCATTTAGACTAGTATTGGTCAAATGAAAAGTGATTTGTGAAATATTGTTTCAGACTATGTGACACACATTCATGTTGTTTCTTAATAAAACAAAAAATTAAAAAAGAAAGAAAAGAAAGCATTTGGTCAATTTCTGTTTAGAATATGTTTCTCCTTATCAAAGGGAATTGTTGCCACATCTGGCACATCTATAACTGTCACATTGCTTCAGTAGTGGAAGAGACTACACTCAAGCAGAAAAAGAGTTTAGACTGGATTCCCACTGGGTAGACACAACTGTTTTTACTACAAGTACAATGGGATCTGCCATGTCATAAAGAAACAGTGTTTACTTTTAGAGTGAGTTAGCCTTTAAGCCTTCCTCTTTGAGAAAGATTGAGGTCATTGGGAAGTGTCCATAATACAGGCTAATGTTCATGTTGGAAACTTTTGTATGGCGGTACATAATATTTGCAATGCATCCCCAGTGAATTGGACATGAGAGACATTAGTGTGGTAAACCTGTAATCATCATAAACTGGTGTGTTTTCAGGAACATGTTCCCGTCAAACCTGGTGCAGGCCACGTTTCAGCAGGTAAGGACCTTACTTCTCCTTTCTCTCACTCTGTCTGCTTTGACTAAAACCATGTTCTTCTCTCCTGGTGACAGTACCGAACCAGCAGTGAGGTCATCCTTAAAGCCAAGCCCACAGTGAGCTCGTCAGGTGAGAGCAGCACTCGCCGCCCGCTCATCTACGGCATTCAGGACGAGAACGGCTCTGACGTTCAGAACTTCGCCCTGGACCTCACCCCTCCTCCAGACATCCTCATCCGCACTCGAGAGGGCACCAGTGATGGCATGAATGTCCTGGGCATCGTCATCTTCTCTGCCACCATGGGTCTGTTCACAAATAACCCTTTAAGTGTTGTCTGTGAGTTTGTTTTTGTAAAAGTAAAGATCTCTGGGTTTGATTAACCTTTGCATGCTGACACTAAGCATTCATATTTTAGTTTTGAACAAAAAATTGTATTAATCGTATACAGCTTAACTATGAAATTTGAATACTAAGGCTTTAATAATTTTCAACAATTCAACAAAGCAATATTATTATTATTTTTATTCTGGGCCTTTTCTAGCTTTATTTGATTGGACACTAGTGCACCAGGAAATCAGGGAGGAGAGTGGGGAGTGGCATTTGGCAAACTGCCGTGAGCCAGATTCAAACCCACAACACTGGGGCAAGCATTGAAAGCTCTGAATATGGGCTGCATGCTTTACCAATTGAGCTAAACTGCAGCCCAACAAAACAATATTGTGACAGAAAGACCTAGATATAGGCACGGGGGCAGACTGTGTGGGGAGGCACAACAGCTGTTGTACAGTGCAGAACACACTCACTAATACACCCTGGTTTCTGTGCAGGGATCATGCTGGGGAGGATGGGTCCAAACGGCAGTGCCCTGGTCAACTTCTGTCAGAGCCTGAATGAAGCCGTGCTGAGAATTGTTGCCATAGTGATCTGGTAAGATCCTCTGACTCACTCACAGGCAGAACATGAAGAACTATTTCTAATTCACAACGTCAACCTGAAAGTGATTGGTGACACTGAAGGAAGAGCGCAACAAACATAACATTTACACATAATAGTTAAAAAATTATATAACATTCTATGATGAAAAGTAGGTAATAATGTCATAATCATCTGTCATAATTATTATTTTACTTTCCCTCTCCTGGCCTCTGCAGCAACATCGAATCATTACATAGAACAGGGTCAGACATTTTCTATTTTTTACACCTTTAACAGAAGAGGTAGCTCTTCAGATTACAACTCAGTCTCAAACCAAAACACAAAAATTATCACTGCAGATCTCACTAAACAACTAACAGGTTTCAGCTATAAGTGAAAGAGAGCAAGGAATTAACAGTTCCTTAGAAGAAGGACAAAATATATTCAAAAATCATTCAGTATACCATTAAAGGTCTAGTCCATACATTTCCTAAAATAATAAAATTAAATTTACTATCTGACCCTGTTCTATGGTGTAAAGTAGGTCTTCTGTAGTTTGTAGAGACCAAACTATTGGTCAAAGTGGTATCTCACAAACTCTGATGTTATATTGCTGTAGAGGCCAGGGGAGGAACTAAAGTAAAACTAGGTCTACACTGTCGTCCCCGACAGCAAGGTGTATATCGGCGAAACTCCCCCATACGTCTGCCACAACTGCTATGGCACAAACGGGCACCTTAATCAGACATTGTGGCCTCGTCCCCAAACCATGACAAACATGTGAAGGGTCTGTTTCACTTTTTTGATTTTGTGGATGTTTTTGGCAAATTTTGTAAATTTCCCTAAAACTACATTCTTTGTTCAGTCAGGGGGGTGCTATAGAGGTAACTGGCCTCAGATGTGTGTCAGATGTGTTCAGGGCCCGGGGTGTAATTAGGTGTTTCAGGTTTGAGCCCAATCAGGCAAAGTATGTGCAAGTTAGAGGCTGTCAAATATACCTGACTTCCTGTTTGTTGTAGGCGGGGGCCAAAATAATATTTTATGTTTGGTACAATGTGGAGAATTACTGTACTCAGTTTCATTGCTCTCTGCCAAAGTAAGTGTGTTCAGAGTCCCAAAGGGGTCAAAAACATTGGGGCGCTATTGAGGCATTCTTTATTTGACCTCTGTAATTATATTGGCGAAACAACGATATTATGGAATCACATCGGTGTTCGTCCACATCCGCAGATCCTAGCTGGGAAAGCGATAACTCAAAAATGAATTGCCGGATCAGTTTCAACATTTGCACACAGGTACATACCATAAAGACATATCGATTTGGGTACTTCTTCGAAGAATATTAATTAATTAATTAATATTCTAAGTAATTAATTATTACAGGCCAAAACTGTGAACGCAATAACTCAAAAACTATTTGCTGGATCTTTTTCAACGGTTGCACACAGTTACATATCATGAAGATGCAGAACTGGATTGAATTTGGTACATCTTCGATTAACGACAATTAAATAATTCACAAATTAATGTTTTGGGGCACTTTTATTGAGCCAATAATCCTGCTGAACATTCAAACTTACAAACTACATGTTTACACGTATATGTGACATCACGGGATGGGATAATGATTTTACTGGACAAACCTATGGATCTTGGATGGAATCTTGGAGTCTCCCTCCCCTGATGTCACTGTTTATTTTCAACAAAGCTTTTTCTTAACAAGAAAATCTTTATAGGCTTAAAACTGTCATTTTTACTCAATACAGATCATATCTTCAGTTAGATTATCATGTAAGTCCAGTTCATCTGTGTTGTAGACTCTCTTATGTGTGCCTCCCTCTCAGGTACTTCCCGTTCGGAATCGTCTTCCTAGTGGCAGGGAAGATCCTGGAGATGAGCGACCCGTCAGCAATGGGGAAGAAGCTGGGTTTCTACGCGGTGACTGTGGTCTTCGGCCTGGTGCTGCACGGCCTCTTCATCCTCCCGGCAATGTACTTCTTTATCACCAAAAAGAGCCCCATCGTGTATATCCGGGGCATCCTGCAGGCGCTGCTCATCGCCCTGGCCACCTCCTCTAGGTACCTACCTTTTTAGAAAAAGGCTAGCCCTTAATTTACACTGAATCTCTCGCGTCTCCATCACATCTCCGTCACGTCCCCATCACGTCTCCGTCATGTCTCCGTCATGTCTCCGTCACATCTCCGTCACGTCTCCTGTACATCTGATGCAATAAATAGAACAACATTCACATCAGTGTGTCATTCTACACCAACTCCGTGAAGCCCTGCAGTAAAAAGACACTAGGACTCTATTTCTGACAAATGATGCAGCAGAAGGAATGAAAAATTTAACTGAAATATCAAGTATATGAAAACACAGGATGATTGTCTCATTTATTTTATAAGTAAAACACATCACCATCCCCTCGAGCCATTGAGACTACTGTATCACATTTCTACTTGTTATATATTATCATAAAGAGAAACACGAAGTGCAGCAGGGCCGATGATTGCCTGCGTGCCTGCCCTGTACACACTGTTGATCCCAGAAACAGAAAACAGGAAACAGAGTTTGGAGCGCTTCTCACACAGAAATAGAGAAGCAGAGGCTGGCTATGGCTTATCAGACGAGTCCATTCGTTTGGTTTATAGTTAACAACTCAATGGATCTGGAGACGTACCGTAGACGCAACGTGATCAATGTATATTGGAGTCCATCAAAAAACTGTGACGGAGATGTACTATGATGGAGATGTACTGCAGACATGACGGGTTCAGTGTAAATTGGGGTTAAGACTATTCAGGATACTGTGACAGTTCAACTGACAGCTTCCAAAATGTTATGTATTATACATTGTAGCACTACCTACTAGAAGACACTGCTTCTCCCAGGAAGGTAATGTTTTCAGTAGTGCTGGTCTGTGGGTTTGGAACTAAACAGATCTGGATTAGATTTGGATGAAATGTTGAGGAACAGTCAGGAAAGACACAAGGAACAATTGATTGATTCGGACCATCTGGAGCCAAGGTTTTTTTATTATTATTATTATTATTATTATTATTATTATTATTATTATTATTATTGTTAAGTAGAAATCGTACAGCCTCATTTACAATTACAATTTCGTTATGAGCAGACCATTGTATAACAATGAACAGTGAACACAAACAGTGAAAGCCACATTATTATAGTATAATACAAAACATAGAAAACTCAAAGATCATCTGGGGTCATGGTAAAAGAAAGTTTAACAATGCTATCATAAAGTTACTGTGCCATTTTTCAATTGCAGAGTCTCTTAGGGAAGCCAAGTCGTTAAGAAACACAATTGAAACTGGTTTAGTTTTGACAAATTTAAACAAAATTTGTTTCCTCAGGCATTCAAAAGAAACATTTTGTCCTTCATTATGACACCAAATTGAATCATACGTCTGCCCCATACGTCTGCCCCATGCGTCTTCTTTTAGTCTATAGGGGCGCTATAGAGGTAACTGCCATCATATTAGTCAGATGTGTTCAGGGCCGGGGGGTAATAAGGTATTTCAGGTTTGAGCCTAATCGGGCAAAGTTTGTGCAAGTTAGAGGCTGTCAAATATACCTGACTTCCCAAATTCAATTCAAAATGGCCGACTTCCTGTTTGTTGTAGGGCGGGGTCATAATAATATTTTATGTTGGGTACACTGTGGAGAATCACTGTACCAAGTTTCAAGTTTGCCAAAGTAAGTGTGTCCAGAGTCCCATAGGGGTCATAAACATAGAGGCATTCTTTATTTGACATCTGTAATTTGCCTATGTACGTTAAATATACACTAGCCCGGATCACAAATTCATGCGATTTTGTTTATGTTCAGCAGGATTATTGGCTTAATAAAAGTATGTCAGGGCATTAATTATTTATTATTTAATTGTCATTATTCATAGAAGCACCAATCTCAGTCCAGTTCAGCGTCTTCATGATGCACACCTAGAAAAAGTTTTAAAAGATCCAGCAAAGACTTTTTGAATTATTGCATTCACAGTTTAGGGCATTAATTAATTAATTACTTACTTAACTAATATTCGAATTTGGTTTTTGAGTTATCGCGTTCACAGACGCGGACCAACGTGATTCCATAATAATGTTGTTTCGCTGAAATGATCAACAACACAGCAAAGAACAGTATCCCTTCAAATGGTTTAACTTCTGCACGGCAAGATCCTAAATTTTGTTGTTAAGGATTTACATGATAAATGAGCACTTAAAGAGCTCCAAAACAAAAGACAAATTGCCCTTCATTAAAAGTTGCCTTGATTGTAAATAAAACAGGGCATAAGGCGGTAGTGGTCATGCACCAGAGGAAGGCTTAATGAATGAATGACCATAATATCATTAGCAAGAGCTTTTTGTCCTGTTTGCTGTATAAACAGGGAAAGTAGGGTTCAGGAATGTGAGCTTGAAGCAGCAAGCCAGGTTACAATAAGCCTCTTTGGTTTGCTGAGAGGATTGGGCCCAGGATGAGGTAAATTGTGTTCCTGAACTCATCCAAAGCCTTATAGTTGAAGGAGAAAGTATTACCGTCGGCCATGGTTCTGATTTGTGCAAAGGCGCTGTGGTTTTATCATCATCTTTTTATAGTTCCCAACACAAATCATGGAGAAAAATATTTTGAACAGCCATACTGTGAGAATATGCATTTATCATCACAGCTGCACAACTCTATCTTACCCTTGAACTAGGCACACAAAAAATGCTGGGCTTCTTGTGGCAGTTGACGAAAAACTCCCTTAGAGCTTCATCTCTTGCCACATCTATGCATGTTTCAAGAGAGGGATAAGGCCAGAGCAGGGCTGTCTTTATTCCACATGAAAGGATCAGTCAGCATTTGCATATAGCCTTATAGACATCTGCAACATATAATTAAGTAAGGCCAGTAACTTTTTGAAGGTGCCAAATTATAGTCCATGAAATCTTACCACCTAGTACACCCACTCATCAATCAATCTCCTCAATACAATGTTTTTCTTACTACTACCATTTCAAAATGTAAAAAGTAGTAGTAATACACTGTAATAAGACCTAAAATCACAGTTAACATTAAACATAATTAATTTTGTATAGCAGAGATGTATTGGTCAATCAACTGTTTGCAAGACATGCACATTTAGAAAGAAGAAGGAATTACTTTTTTGGTTATGTATGTGTATTCAGAGTACTTACTCAGAAGATAGAGGATGCAAACTACTGTCTACACAAGTATATATATGTATATTAAACATAGTTAAGTACCTCATGGACCTTACTTAGTGCAAAAATGTAAAGATCAACAATTACCTATAAAGATATGCAAAGTTTATGTAAATGTAGTAAAAATGGCACAGTTTGGTTCAACATTGTCTCTGCAGTGTATGTTCAGCAGAAGTCTCGGAGGAGGAGGTCTAAAGAGAACTGACACTTGGTATGATTAAGTCTGTCCCATCTGAAGCTCCACCCATGGGCACGTAGAAATCCCCAAAGCGCAGTGCACACTTTTTTCACTAGAGTGAATTACTGGTACTGCCTCATACCCAGCTGTATCCCTTCATTTGGCTCTGACTGAAGCACATAGACTTGTAGGCGGCCACAGTGTTCCCCTGGGGAGCGATGGGATAGACAGGAGGTGAGACAGGCAGCGGGATTGGGCCTGGAGCGGGAGGGAGGAGAAGAGATAGAGTTATCTGTGGTCTCATTACGGTGGGAAATGTGAGGGTCTCGATCCAAGGGAATGATGAAGGACTCTGAGGAGGAGGCCTCTGAGAACCAACAAAGACGGCTTTAGTTTCACTGGCAGAATGCATTTGCATAGCTTAGAAGCCAAAGCGTCTGAACCGGGGCTCATGAAAAGACACCCCAGCAATTGCTTGGACTTCAATGCAAACGAGAGCGAGCGAGAGACAGATAGGGGCAGTGAGAGAGAGACTGAATGGGAGCTAAAAGCACTTAGAAGTTTTCTCGTAACGCAAAATGAGATCAGGAACATCTGCACGGTCCATGGAGGTTGTCACCGGTTGAGTTTGACGCTAAGAGGCCATTCTCAACAGTATAAAAAAATACAAAATGCATGCAACCATCAGAGTTGTGCTACTGTACTGATGTCTGAGAAGATTATTTAGTGCCATTAAATGTAAAAATCACCGTAGGTGCTCCTAGTGAGTTGATGAGAGAGATGAGCGCCTACTGCCCCCTTACAGCTAGATAGAGCACAGCTATCCAACCATCTCCAGACGAAGACTGGACTTGGTTGTGATTTGAAAGACAGCCTCACTAGATCAGAAGATGAAACACAATTCCAAAAAATGCTCATGTACTTATGTGGTCAGTATCTCTTTTCCCTGTGGTGAGAACTCATGGTAGAATGATTATCCATCAATCCTCCTAATGACTGAGGCAGCAGCACTTACTATGTGATTTCTTCATTACCACATCATGATCCCACCATTTCTGGGGCAAC
Organism: Philypnodon macrostomus; assembly: GCA_036025475.1. NCBI lineage: Eukaryota > Metazoa > Chordata > Actinopteri > Gobiiformes > Eleotridae > Philypnodon > Philypnodon macrostomus. Next base: position 10,209 of record JAVQKC010058031.1, read on the forward strand.
GACATACCTTGCCCTTGAAAGTTTTACATTAATCTCTCCATTTGAAATAATCCGTGACCATATTTATACTGCAATATTGCATAAGAGATAAAGATGCAATTTTGCTTCCGCGATACAAGATTACAAGAGCTATTAGTGGTAACTGTTTTACATAATTCATCAATTTATGTTTGATACACAGTAGTAAAAACTAATCAATCAACAAAACCATGTTCCGATATTAGATGACACAAGCCAGTATACTCTTTTTGCCAGTCCAAAGCATACATAAATGGGAATGGATGTGTCAGGTAGCACAAAAAAACCCTAAGCTATATCAAGCTAGAACACTTGCAGGTTGGCTGTCACAGAAAAGCCATATGCATTTTTCTGCCATTGTATTTAAGAACTCTAAATTTAAATATTAAGTGGCAAGTATTGCAATATTTCACTTGAACACTCCACACTAAACACTCTTGCTGTACTAAGAGTCTGAAATGAAAGTATTAGAGGTGAAAGTTAATAAATATGCCACCAATTTCAGCCTGTCCATAAACTGTTGAAACTCACCATTATGTGCCTCCTCTCTCGTGTGAAATGATATTCAGTCACGTGTAGACTGCATTTTACCTGCACCATTCAATAAGCTACTCAATCTCTATGACCTCAACCCCTTCACATGTCAAAACCTTAAGTGAACACAATGCATGCTAATGTTTTGTCACCATCAATAATAAATGTTGACTCTTGAAGTTTTCCAATACATTTTCACTCCAGCCCACCTCCCAAGAGATGCCACTGCTGCTGCTTATATCCTTCACCATATCAACAAGAGCTCACCAGCTCAATCTTATTCTTAGGACAGGCTTTATGGATATGTTATTGCTACTAGTAGCAGCTACAAAAGCCCTGGATGAAATTGCATTTTTTTCTGCAATGTATCCATAAAAATACACCTTCAGTAAATGACTATCACTAGGAAGACTACTTGAAACAAAACATATCTGCATCTCTGTGGAATATGGCAAAAAAAATAAAATAAAATAATGTTATTATTGTAAGACATAACTCAGAAAATGATGTGCCACACAATATGGTGCTGATGTACTGTACAATCTGAGTCTCAGCTGAAACACTTAATATGTAATGATTACTTTTAGATACTTTGGATTCGAAGACAGTATACTTGACTCATTGCATATTGACAGTAACTTCATGTGACAATTATGAACAAAAAAACATGTTTATTAGTTTAGTTTGCAACCACATCATTTAAATTATATCATACATGTACAAAAAGCAAAGCACATATGTTCACACACAAACAATTCCATCTGGTCCCTATATCTCCTCGAGTCTCTGGCTGCTATTCCTTTGAGCTGCTAGTCCAAACACAACCCCACAGCAACACCAAAAAAAGCATTATAGGATATGATTCCTTCTAATGAGCTGGCGTCGTCATGCACACACAGTAGTACGGGCAGGCTGTTCAATCAGAGACTCAGAGCTTTGATCTGGCAGCTACTGTACATGATGAGTTCTGATGCCGGGCGTCACGCCTGTCTCCGCTGGATATGCATCCCAGAGAAACTGATTTAGTGCATATGAATATCCAAGTAAAGGCAGAGATTTCTTAAGACATCAATCCTTGATAAGAAGCTGTGGCCTCAGGCTCCAAACATAGAACCAACTCTGAACAATAACACCTACATAGGGATTTTACGCTCTCTAATGAGTGCTCTAGGTGTCAGCAGGAGGTAAACTGTCAATATCACAGTACCCATCACATACAGTGAAACATACATGCAACAGGTGCAAAAACTATAGTCACTGTCCTCTGGCACATTGCAGATGGTCAGGTGCACCTACACGGTCACCCTGATGCTCACACAAACTGACACATACAAGCAACAATAATCTTTTTAGTCCCTGTCGACCACCAGTTCAAACAGCGTCCCGTGTCTGGACGTGACCTTACATTCTCCCCGTCATGGCCTTTACATTGGTCAGAGCCGGTGTCCCAGTCTGCAGCCCTGGCCTCCAACCCAAGGTCTAATTATTCTTCCAACGTTGGTACACATGAATCATCTCCTCACACCGCTGCCTGCTCCTACTGCTGTTGCCGCGGTGATGACGATTCATACGAGACATCATTTTGTGCCAGTGGTTGTACAAGCAGACAAGGTAAGAGGTAAGACGTGTGCTTACTGTTAAGTGCAAAGAGGAGGAGACTCAGACATGCTGAAATGATCAGGAGAAGCAGGAAGACACATTTGCTACACATGAAAATCACTCATGGCTCTGCATACTAAGTGCCCAATACATTAGAAGCCTTGTAATGACATTCAGAATACATATACCCTGATAGTAGAGCTTTTGTAAATCTCACCAGTCGACACATGTGGCCAGCTTGGGATGCTCTGAGAGGTCCCCTATAATCTATGGATCCACCTAGACTACTACATTTAGCTGTTCACCTACCTACCATAGCTGAGCGATGGGTGATGTGTGTTTGCGGTGCAACCTCAGGGATGCAGAGAACATTTAGTCTCCCAGTCAAACATGACATTCAGATCTCATTCGCCAGTCTGGAGTGGCTATATTATCTTTGTGATTTCGGAGTCTGGTGGCTACTTTTACAAGGTCATGAGCACACTGGAGATTCTACTCACCGTACACTCCTTGGCAACGGACGCCCTCCACTATGAGCGCCAGCAAGCCCAAAACACTGAGAATTAGATCCATCCTTTTTTCACGTTAACCTCTGCATATCCAGCTCTCAATGGCAAGAAGTGTGAAGTATTGTGCATATGTAGGCACGGCGTTGCTCCACGGTGAATGTAGTCACACTGAAGGTATGTAAGTGGCGATCACACTCGGGCGTGCTGGTTTTTGGTGACCACTGTCATGAAGCAGCGGCGCTCAAGAGACGCCGAGGTGGATGCGGTGAAGGCAGCCCGGCCTTTTTTGACAAACCGCTTCTTGCCCTCACTCCTGACAGTGTTATTTCAGTGAAAGAACGAGACGCTGCCGGTGTCAAACGGCTGTTCTGTGGCTAGGGACATATCTCCTCGTCATCCAGACACATAATCAAGCGAAGACATCACCAGTGGAATCAAATTACGAACTAAACACAGCTGTGAAGTGGCTAGCTCGTGTTGCTAATTGCACAGCGGTGCTCTCAAGCGGTCACATCACGACTGCAGCCCGCTCGACTCATCTCTCCCGGCGGCAAAGACGATAGAGGAGAGGAGGGGAGGGGAGGGTCCAGTCCGCTTCCTCTGCTGCTGCAGCTCCTCCGCCGACGCTGGCTGTCGTCTTGGCGCGGTGTGGTGTGGCGAAAAAGAATGAATTCAGCCCGAATGTGTCACGTTGCGCAATACGTGCTAAGAAGACCGAATGGCACCGCAACCGGTCCGTGGCTGGCTACGTCAAGAGGTGCGTGGCTTCCAGCGCGCTCATCTGTATGGAAGGCTTCGCTCGTCAGGGAAAAGGCATGAAAGTGCAGCTGCTGGATGCTGAGACAGGCAGAGGGAGGGAGAGGAGGAGCATTGGAATTCAGCGGCTCTGACAGAGCTTTGCAATCACCGCAAACGCAGTCCATTCACCGTTGTCTGCCCAACACGCCTCCGTTATCAGACAGAGGGGTGATATGCTGCCTGTCATGTAGCGTTCAGTGTACCAACAGGCAGATGTCTGTGTTAGTGTACACTCCCACGGATGGTAAAAAGGCTAGGCTACCCGTCAACTTTTTACCATGTTGTTGTGAACAGACAAGCATGACAGGCAACTTAACAGTAGCCTTTTTAACGTTACAATAGTTCTACCGAGTTTTAGAGTACCATGCTTAAACATACACAGAGAAGAAGTGCAAGAAGAGCTAATTGGCATGGGCTCCTATTTGGCCTTGAGGGGTCCTGCAGGCTGTTCCAGACTAACTGTAATTCACTTTCAACTCTGCACTCAAAATATCCCACTCAAGAAAAGCATAAGTACCATCATTACTATTACCCACTGAAATCCAAACACAGAAGCGGGCCGGTCTGCACCCTAAGATCGGGAACAAACAATTTAACCCTGTTTCCTAGCAACACTATATTTCAATAAAACCCTCTAATTGGCCTAAATTTCCCTCACTGGAGAGGGAACAGGAAGACAGGGCCAAACAGTTTGATCAAATCACACTTCTTGTTGTTCCCACATTAGATCTCAGATAATGGGCTTTTATTAAAGGATCAGAGAAGGACTGAAGGGACAAAGGTTCATTCAAGGCTAGGACAGACACACAACAGCAGAGGACACCGTTGAATTCACAATAGAACAATGTAAATTGTTAACTGATATAGGCAGATTATATTGAAATATAATCAAATATTTGGGGATTTACTGACCTAATACAATATAGACCTATAAAAGCAGACTAGACTGCAGGGCACCAGTGGGGAATATGGCGCCCTCTTATGTTGCTCCAGGAAACACACTAATTATTCAGCCACTGGGATTTCTCAGTTTGTGGCCTTGGTATCTTTCTCAAGGCACAAAGCCAGTTTCCAATTAGGAATGGCAGCATGATTATTTTATCGGCTCCTGAGAGAACCTTCATTGTTATGCAATAAGCTGTCGATACCTGGGCATAATGAGACGATCAGAAGAAGCGAGAAGTTTTGCATGGTTAATATTTAATGTTGACTCTTCTTTCTGGTGGATTATGTATCATGTGTACTGTACTAATGAAAGTAGGTGCTTCATTTAACTTTATTTTGTTCTAGTTGCACCTTTATAACATAAAAGGAATTGTATCGCACTAAATCTATTTTCATTGATCCCCCATCCACCCACCCAATATGGACCGGAGTAGGAGACCACTTGGGGAAGCTGTCTGCGAGAAACACCCTCACATTTTATATGCTAAACTCTAATAGTACCACAATGCACTAACATAGAAAAGAATACAATTAAGAATCCACCGAGGGTACAGTGCCTCCATGAAGCATCAGTGAATATAAACAAGCTCTGTAGTTGTGTGCTGTGTGACATTTGACTAAATGTATTCAGTCGTACTGTGCGTGAGGTGCTGGAGGTGATATAAAACAACACAGTCTGGCATTTAGAGAGGACTCACCGGGCTTTGTATTTATCTTCAAAGGGAGCACAGTTAAAACCATGACATCACATGAAACGGGGGGAACGCGCAGACACAAGAGGATGAGAGTGTTATTTGTTTGTGTATCTGTAAGTGTGGAGAGAAAAAACACACGAGACAGGGTTATGGCTTTTGCTGCTCTGGCCATTCTGCTCTGCTTGGCATCACACATGAGCAAATCCCAAATGGAACAACATGTATTTTTCCATCTGACTGCCTCCAAAGTCATACAACAGCCAGTGGCCACCTGTAGAAATGACTGCAGTCACCACCACAGCCCAGCGGCCTGTCCAGCGTTGCTCACCGTTTTATCTGAGTCGTCAACTGTGCACAAGGGCCCTCTGGAGCAAATCATTACCTAAAAAACTCGGTCTGGTGAACGAAACATGCACAGCCCCAAAGGCAAAGGAATTGTAAGATAAAAAAAAGACAGGAAATTGCTCCAAAACAGACAGCAATTACTATTTCCTCTGAACAAGGCGAGGAGTAATTAAGAATGCTGTTTATATCCCACGGAGGTTTGGTATATACATTTTTGGACATCATTCAAAACACTGCAAAAGCTTGACTTCCTGCCAACTGTGCTTGCACATTCTCGACACAGTGTTAAGCTCGCAGGACACATCTAAGCTTCTCCCAGTGAGACGCCACCGTTAGCATTTCCACAAAAACACGCTCACCTCGAAGCCGCCAGAGTTAGATGTTTTTAAAAGAGGCCAGATGAATTAGATTCTTCTTCTTCATGATTCACTTTCAGCTCAGTAAAGGCCATGCAGTATACCCCGCTGGAGGGAATGGACCTAGGATAAAAGTGCACCCAGCAATGGATATAACATAACTTTCTTCAAGGTTGCACTTAGAAAAGGCACAAAGGCTATGCTTCAAACATAAAGCTGTATGAAATAACACATGTTTTGTTGGTCCTGCAGAAGATCAACAATCAAGTTCAATTTGGACATCTTCTCAAACTGCATTCACACAAAAAGTGCTGACTCCATTTAAATCTAGATAAAATTTTCCATCCATCCATTTTCTTCCGCTTGTCCGAAACCGGGTCGCGGAGGCAGCAGTCTAAGCAGGGAACTTCCACCGCCTGATCCACATTGCACCATGGTACCTCCCGCGGGTGGTGGGTCCACAGGAGGGCCTGACAGTGTGTGCACCGGCGGGGACTCAAACCACCGACCCTCCGGTTGAAGGGCGAGCATCTACCCACTGCATCACCGCTGCGGCAGATTTAGAGAGTCTTTCAGCGCTGTCCTTTGGAGGAGCTCACGCTGAGAGCAAGGCCTTAGCCCGACTTTAAAACAAAAGCCACTTGTGACAGGCGTGAGATGCGTTTCTTTTCTACAACTGTTCCTCCGACACACTCAGCATTCAGTGCATAGGGAGGGCATATTTACATAACTGGGTGAAGATTTTACAATGAGGGCAGCTGACACTAAGATGCTATCAGAATGCACAAAACTCATAGACCCCCATGAGGTACCCTTGGCATGGGCTGTCATCCTAATTCTATTTTTTTTAACACATACAAATAGCTTGCTCTCTGTGAACTTGAGGTGGCCATAAAGAGGGCAGTATGCAGAGGACAATAATAGTTACAACAAAAGTTATCCAAAAATAGTTACATATTTAGATACAGTATCAAGCTCACAATAAATAAATAAATAAATAGTAGCAGTATTTTTCACCTCGGTTGTAGTCAAGGTTCAGGCCAGTTTGACATTTGCGGAGATGGCAGTAGTAGTGAAAAACATTATTAATATGAAAACAGTAACTAATCGTGAAAATAAATGTACACATAATATTAGACTGCTTTTAAGTACCATCATATAGTGCAGATTTTCAGTACACCTTCCAACTTCCAACATTTGTTAGGAAGATGTCAGTCACCAACTGGAAAAGGCTGAAGAGAAACAAATAATCTAAATCTAAATTGATATTACTGACTAGGCCACCAGGGTTAAATTGTCAATACATTTCTAGAGTTGCTATAGAACATTTTCGACACGATACAATGACCAATTACAGACACAGGCTAGCAGCACAGACTCCAAAAGAGCACGCTCCGATTTACTCATTTGTCTATAAGGTGATTAAGAAAAGCCCTTATGTCCCCCTTAATTTAGATGTGCTGCAGCTATCCATTTTATCACAGCTAGGACTTCCTATTGGCCTATTGATCAGCTGTGCTCCCAAGTGATTCCTTCCAACTCATCAAATTGATTCTGTCATGGCTGTTTTGGTGAGACAGCACAGACCTAACATGGCACGCTAATTAAAAACTGCATGACCCTACTTCACGTCAATGGGCCAGATTCCTCAGTTTTGTTTCACTTTGGATAATTTTTTAGTTGTTACTGGTTTTTGCATTGTATTCTACAACTCTACATTATGCACCTTGTTTCATATTAAGTTAAAATAAATGCTTAAAATACCAACAAATATGGAAATAAGAAAATGCACAATAATCCCAGACACTATACACAAGAGAGTAATTATTCTGCTTCAAACAGTTGCAGACACATAATTATTGTTTGTCAAAATAAAGCTATTAAACAATTAGGAACTACTGTATTTGCTATTCCTTACACAGCTCACTCTATTTGAGATTGCCTCTTGAATCCCAATTCAGGTTGACATACTACCCACTCCACCACCAATGTGACCCTCCAACTCCAATGTAAAACAGTTGCACCATGATGCAGGTTCTAACACCAATGCAATGTGCCATCAACAGGGGAAACAGTGATTCAGAGTTCAGTATGCACTTGGCTCCATATCTCCATATGTAATTATTACTGCGTGAAGATGTCCTTGGCTTCACTGAGCCTGCACAAATACATGAGCCCATTCATGTTGCACTAGCCATGCTGATACTTAAGATTGCAGATGAAGAGCAACAAACAGGAAATCCTCATTCACCTGAAAATTTGAGATTCGTTCAATGGCAAAAGGCACTAAACGACGCAGTAGTCCGAGCTCTTTCACTCTGAAAGCCATTAGTAATCACTGTTTGTAGCTAGGCCAGTGCACAAACAAATGCAGATAATTGGCTGTTTGATAAGAAAGATGCCATTACAGTGTGATTACTTCTTTATCTGCTGCCCAGTGTGAACTCAGAGGCTATGGGCAACAGCACGGAGGAAGTATGGGTAAAGAGGTGTCTGTAAATGAAGTACTAATGCCATTCAGCAGGACACTGTATACAGCCAAATGAAAAAGGCCACAATCACTTTAGGCTCAGTTGCGAGCAAACAATTTAATTATTTATGAACAATGAATATTGCATATTGCTCTCAAAATTGTTGTTGCCTCTCCATAAGCTGGCAGATTTGATTTACGTGGCTGGGTATTCATATCCGTGGAAGCAGAATTTTAATCACTGTCTCTATAAGGTGCAGTAAAACATCCTGAGATCCCGAGATACAAAATCAATTTAACTTCAAAACATTCATTTTGTGCAATATTGTCTCAAAAAAATATATATAATATATATAGACTCGGAAATGCATTTTTTGCCCTAAACACTGGCCATGTTTATGCTTTGACCATCCACGTCTGATAAACAACACATCTCCTCCAGCATCATGTTGTGTCACTTATTTTCACCCTACATTGCCTTCTGATGTGGCCACTTAAAAAGTAATAGTGTGGTCAAACAAAGCTCAGAGCAGACGTCGTATAAGCATTGGCTTTTCTATTTGGTGCCTCAGATGTAGTAGGCCAATACAATACAGTCTTTGCCATCTGCTCACCCAGGTTGCATTTGTATGGTTTCAAACAGAAAACACACATGCATTCAGGGCATGGCCAAAATGATTGTTAGAAGAGTAACAGTATTTTTACTTTTACTCAAATATTATTGTTAATTGTTCTTCTGTCAACTTCAATACATATCCACTTCTTTGTGTGGATTGGACTAACCAGCCACCTTAATCAATACAAAGAGAAGTGTTTTGTTGTTACCTACAGTACTTTCGAAACCTTCATTTATCCATACCACCTGTGCATTTGGACCATAGGCACCGTACAAGGCCGGGCAGTTCACTGGTCTATCAGGGGGCTAACGCTGACAGACAACCCCATTCACAACTGTAGGCTATTTACAGCTTCCACTTCACTTAACCTCAGTGAGGGCCGACTGTGGGATGCAGACCAAACACAAAGACACACCTAGTAAACATGTGTAGAACATAAAAGCACAGCCCACCCCAGTGTGATGACTAAACTCAGGTAAGTGGTGAGCCCATCCATCAAACTAGGCTTGTTGGGGCGGAAACAAACAAGGCTAACTGAGAAACAGTATTCTTAACTCATAATGATATTACTCAAGTATAATGCCATTTCTCAAGTAAGAGTAAAAAAAATTTGGTAAAATAAATAGCATTGATGTGATCAGACTGACTCCAAATACTTATTAATATAATATATATATATTAATTGATTATATATATTATATATATATTAATTAGGCCCTTTTCACAATGACGTCAATCAACGTCCTGTCTGTGGCGTAGCGTTGTTCCAGTGTGGGCTTTCATGCATTCTGCATCAGCAAAAGGTACATATTTTATTATATTTTCAACTCAGTTATTGGCTTTAAAATGATAAGAGAGTTAACTAGAGCTAGCAAGATATATCGCTAGCAGCAGTAATGAATTATTTAACAGTGTACTGCTTGTGCCACATGTAATACTAATCATAGCCAGTTCAGCTTGATTTCTAGTGCTCTAAACCAGCTTAGATTTCTGTGTTTGTTGTCATTAGAAATGGTAAACGGTTTGGAATAGAGATAAGAACAAGATTTACAGAATGTTAATAATATATAAATGATAGCACATAATATAAACATATATATTTTCTTTCAACAGGATCCTTTATTATTTGCTCACATATAACATAACAAACATAAAAATGTAATATAAATCTTTGTATACTTTACCACTGTATTTACACTATGACTAATGAATATAGATATACGTGTCATTCAAATATACCTGTGGGTGTGTTTAAAAACACAAACACACATAAACACATACACACATGCACACATACAGTATATACACACATATACACACAAAACAGACTTGCTTTAGAATAATTATAAAAGGTCAAGTGTAAGTGCTAGCGAAACTATTTCAGTTCGTCTGACATTAAGATCCAACATCTGATTCAGTTTCAGCAGTACGGTTCATTACACGCTGCAAACAGTACAGAAGTATTACAACGTTACTAAATAATGCAGTTAGATTAGACTCAAATAGAATTCAAAAACATGGGCATCTTCTGCATTGGATGCATCATACGACCAATCACCAATACTCTAGTTGCTGTGTTTATGGGGACATTACATTATTCACTGCTTTACCTTCGTTCTCGTTACATTGTAAATAGGCTACAAGATCACAGCTATTTCAGATGAATCATTCCACACAGTATTATAATATACTGTATAATATATCTATATCTATATCTATCTATCTATCTATCTATCTATCTATCTATCTATCTA